>JAJPUD010004595.1:6501-71471 GCA_023553655.1 Myrmecobius fasciatus | reverse complement strand
CAATCCCTATTAAATTATTTTCTCACTTGCTCTCCCAAGGGAAAAGACTTCCTAATTCAAAGGAATGAATGGCTACAAATAACAGACACTTTGACAGATCAGTATCTATCCATTCTCCCTATGGGTGAGTTTGTTTCTGTGTCAAGTTCAACTTGATTGTGTGGGGGTTCCACTCCTACTGTAGGGTCATTGGGGATGAGCCACAAAAGGCACTTTCTGCCAAGCCAAGCTATCTGGGCTTGAAGCCATCTCTCTTGAAATAAATCCAGAAGGAAAGGCACCCTTTCATGTCTTTTAAAAGGAAAACAAATCAGCCAACTAATCATTTTTATGGAAAGGGTCTCAGAGACAGAGAAGCTAAGAACAGAAAGATCATACCATGACACACGAATCAGAGTGACACATGGTAGATCTTATAGCTTAATCTCTTAGGAGGATTTGGAAAGAAGTCTTTATAATATCTTTTTAATTAGAGCTCGAAAGCATGCAGGATTTTATTTGTTTTTTCATACTCCAAATTTGTATTATCTTGTAGTAAATGGCTGGCTGGAATTATAATGGTTGATGAATTGTGAATTGGCAGATGTCCCTACCAATTAAAGCAAAAAACAAAACAAAATAAAACAAAAAAAACCCAACAAAGCCCAAATCTAAGTCAGGAGTAGCTCTGAGGTATATAATATGGGGCACATATCTTCCAAAGAGTAATGAATATCTGGATAAAGACATATAATGTCTCTATTCTCCTATTCCTCCCCTACCTCTGCTTGTAAATTTATTGCTGTTTCTACTTGGTCATCATTTTCCCCAAAAAATAGATTTATGAGGTTTTAAAACTAGACCTAAGTGGTATGTCTATGAAAAAACAAAAACAAAACAGAACAAAGCCAAAACACAACAACCCAAGAGACTCTCATTTATCAGCCACACACTTAAATACTTGCTAAATGAATGAAAATGGTAAGAAAGTACTTTTATAAGTAATAAGGACTGTATTAATGCTAGTATTCTCATTGATTACAATACTCATGATTCCATATGAAATTGGATATTTAGGGATCAAGAGAGATTAAGGGAAACTTCTCCCTGACAACAGAATAAATTAATGTTCTAGAGCCTAATCAAAAGCACATTTTCTGCCAGAGATAAAAATCTGTCTTCTACCACCAAAGGTGCTCTTAATAGACCTGAAATCTTTCTATTCTGTAACTCTAATTAAACAATCTATAATCAGTGAGAAATCAATACAGGGAGTGCCAATGCTTTGGCTAGTTTGACAACAAAATTTAAATCTTACTCTTTCCTATGTATATATAAAATAAAACCAGATCTGAGCTTGACTTCATTTTGTCAAAGGCCAGTAAAGAATGGGTACAATGCGGGCCTTCAGGAGAGAGTGCTTTTTCTCTAAATTCTCTAAAACTGAAATCATGCATCAAAGATAAAACAACTTCAGTTGTCTCTATGGTCTAGGAACCCAAGAACCTAGAACCCAAAAGAAATTTTTAAAAATTCAAGCTAAAATGAGTTAGTCTATCTGACTTCTAAGGTTTCTTCCACTCTAGAGCTATGATACTATAAACTGAAGCGACCCATTCATTTTTGCATAATCTTCTAAAAAACATTCTCTGTTCAAGCTACTTTTTTTTTTTTGGTGAGGCAACTGGAGTTGTGATTTGCCCAGGATTACACAACTAGTATGTGTTTGCGATTGTCAACTCACCTTTAATAATCTGCCTCACTTAAATTCAATTCACTTGCAAGGTAAGAAAGACATCAATCTCCTGAGATCATTGGTCCTCTTTGAGAATGAAGGATCTCACCAACAACATGACATGGACTCAAGGTTGTGTGCCAATCTAGTTCCTCTGGTTCCTTTCCAATTTTACCATGTCCTTTTTTTCTCTCAAAAGTATTTTATTTTTCCAAATACAAGTAAAGATAGTTTTCAACATTAATTTTTATGACTTTGTGTTCCAAATTTTCTCCCTTCTCCTCTTACCTCCCCCCTCTCCAAGACAGCATTCTGATATAGATTAAATATGTGCAATCCTTATAAACATATTTCCATATTTGTCATGTTGTGCAAGAAAAATTAGACTAAACGGGGGCAAAACCATGAGAAAGAAAAAGCAAACCAACAAACAAAAGGTTATAATACTATACTCTGATTCACATTCAAACTCCTTAGTTCTTTCTCTGGATGTGGATGACATTTTCCATCCCAAGTCTATTTTACCATGTCCTTTCTAACCTATGTCATATAAAACTGAACACAATACTCCAAATGCCATCTGACCAGGGCAGTATATGAGGAACTATCTATCACCTCTTTATTTCTGAAATCTGTGCTTTCTTACAATGACCAAGGATAGTTTTCTGCCTGCTCTATCTTACTTCTGACTTATGTTGGGCTCATGCAGGTCTTTTATACTCCCTCCCCACCCTGATCTTTTTCAGACAAACTGCTTACTAGCATGCATCCTCCATTTGTATTGGTGAAGGTGGTGTCTTGAACCTAGGTTGTAATACCTTGCATTCATTATCATTTAATTTCATCTTATTGGATTCAACCCAATGTTCTTGTCTATAACGGTCTTTCTGAAAACTAGATTTGTCATTTAATGTGTTAATTTTCCCTCCCAGCCTTGTATTATCTGCACACTATCTATGCCTTTGTCCAAGTCATTTGTAAAAATGTTAAACAGCATAACCCCAAGCACACAGCCTTCAAGTACTCCTGCCAACTTGACCTTGAGACACAATATTAGTGTATCTGTCATCTTCTTGGGCCATCAATTCTATCCCTGTCTTCTTCTTTTGCTTCTGCCAACTAGATGCTTAATAACTATTGATGTTTGAATGAAAGTATACAACATTTTGTAAAGGAAATCATCATACCAATATATAAGCATATTCATCTATGCATTATCTAAAGTAATTTTACTTCTGATCTTTGAGACACAATAAAAACTCTAAGAGATGAGTACATATCAGCATTTGTCAATTAAAATTATATTTTCTGAAATTGTTATTGTAAATAGAATTGCCTCAAGAAATTTCTACTATGGTTCCAGTCTCATGGGGAAGAATAAATGGTAATAACATAGAAGCATGGGATATTAGAACTAAAAGACACTTTAGAAATACATTAATCTGACTCTGTAAATTGTTATAGAGAAGGAAACAGTGGATAATTGAGGTCACATAATTAGGGGGGTGAGCAGGGACTAAGTCTTTTGATTCCCAATTGAGTACTCTAGTATGAAGATAGACCAATTCCATAATGTTACTGGTGTAGGGAACACCTGAATGAGGGAATGCTCTCTGTCAGTGCAGATCACTATCCTATTTTCATTTTATAGTTTCACAGAGTTGCCTGGTACTCTGAGAATTTAAGCCCAGGGTCATACTGCTGCCATGTGTCAGTGGTGAGACTTAAAAAACTAGATCTTTTTGACTCTGAGGACGGCTAAATCTACCACTCTCATACTGTCTATAACACTTACTTTGATTCTACATAATAAAATCACCATTCATTATGTTCTTATTCCCAAATGTTTTAACCACAGTACCCCATGTCTAAAAGGACTTTAAAAGATAGAAAAGTCCATGAAATCTGAATTCCTTACCACTAGTCAGGTTTCCCTATTAGCTATAGTGACTATTTGTAAAAGTCATAAAATGAGTTCTCTGAATTATGCAGGACAGATTTCAAGAACTGATTCTGTCAGAGACAACAGTGAATTTTCCTGCTTTGAATCTGCCTGAATATGGGATCTCTCTTGCACATTTATGTTTCTATCTTACATCTTATCTATTCATGTCTCTGGGAACTAAGTAAATAGATCAAGGATTCTCTTTGTCTCAATGAAGTCCTGTGTTTAAAGAATACAGATACAGATATCTGAGCTGGAAACACAACTACAAGAAATAAGTAAGAAAGCTACAACACTAAGAAAAAATCTTGGAACAGAAATCTTAGATTAAGAACAAAATGGAATTCTGAGAAGTAGCCAAGAAATCCTAGACCAAGAATAAACATCTAGAATCTGATTGGGAAACCTGAGAGAAGTTTAAGAAATGAAGTTTAAAACAGGTTGAAGACAAACCAAGAATAGTGTGATTAGAGGAGTCGAATCCTAGAATTTTGGTGTTAATGCTCATTCTTCACACAGTCTGATGGATAAACACACTCTGACACCCTGGGCAAATTATCTTCCAGTCTAAAGGTATACCCTCCAATCTTGGTCTCTGCATCTACTTTACATATCTAGGATCACCTAAATTGAAAGTATACACTTAGATTATCTTTACTGCTTGGAATAGTTATTATTCTTGTTGTTGTAGTTATTAATTGGCCTGAATGGATGTTATTACTGACTAACTGGACACGCTGGGGATGGTACTGGGAGTAGGAAAGAACCTAGAAATTTTCTGCAAGCAGCTAGGTGGCACAGTAGATAAAGTACCTGACCTGGAGTCAGGAAGATTCATGTTCCTGAATTTAAATTTGGCCTCAGACACTAGCTATGTTACCCTGGGTAAGTTATTTCACCCAGCCTCAGTTTCCTCATCTGTAAAATGAGTTGGAGAAGGAAATGGCAAATTACTCTAGTATCTTTGCCAAGAAAACCTAAATGGTGCCGTAAAAGGGTTGGACACAATTGAACAACCAATCTTCAACAAGAAGAAATTTTCTAGGAGTAGATGGTAGCAGAAGAGTGTAGGTAGAAGAATACTGGATTCATATACATCATCAGTGAACAGGGCCTAGAATTATTGAGAAGATTCAAGATTCAAATCCCAGTTTGCTACTTAATGGCTAGCTATCCTTGAGCCAACTGTTTCCCTCTTCTAGACTACAGACTTATCCTCTGTAAAAGGAGAGAGTTAGATTAAATCATGTGGATGATTCCTTTCAGCTTTAAACAGTGTGACCCTAGAAAGGTAGCTGCAAGCTGACCCCTTCTGGCGTTTGCTGGTATAACCAATAAGACATTGACTCAAAACATCCCCCCTGATTATGAGGGAACCAGAAAACTTTAAAATGTCAATAATTTCTTGATTAATTTGCTTTCAAATTACCATTCCCTCCTTTGGCACTCCTTGGGTAAGGGACATTGTAGAAGGTGCTAACCAGTATCTTCTCAAGAAAAACCGTTAGAGAGAGGTGATTAATAAATACTGTTGATTGAATGGAACAATTAGTTTAGAAGCATGAAGCTGTCAAAGCTAGAAGATCCTCAGAGGTCATCTGGTCCATTTTTCATTTAATTTTTTTCCTTTCTACAAAAAAGGTTTTATTAATGCCTTTAGTTTTTCTATCACAGTCATTTCCAAAGAAATTCCCTGCTCTCCATGAGCCTTCCCTTGTAATAGAGAAAAATAATTTTAACAAAACCAGGAGTATACTAAGGCCAGCTCTAACTGGCCTTAATTATTAATTATTATTTAATTAATTATTAAGAAATAATTTGGTGAGCATTTGCATCTCAGAAATCAGCCAATGTCCTAAATCAAGGGTTGATTTATTGTTTTATTCCTTGTCTATACTTAAGAAAGTGATGGAGAAAATGTTAATAATGTAGATTAAATTTTAAAATGGGTGTGACTCATACATTTCTCCTTCTCCTCCAGAGAGCTGGTTGTTAAGCATTGACCAGCACATCAGTGACTGAAAAACCGACAGATACAGTGGCTACATCTGATGGCATATCCCAGAATTTTGCAGATGAGGAAACTGAGGTAAAATGGAGTAGTAGCATTAGATCAGTTCTAAGTCCCTTCCAGAGGTGTGATATTATGATCATGAGTTATTCTGTTTTCCTGATCTACTATTCCAATAATTTCACTGAAACTCCCAACTTCATGCCCAATTTCTATCTTAGAGAAGTTCCTCTTTAGCTGCTTTAGCACTGACAATTTTCTGAGAGCATTTATACAGAAAGAGACGCAAACAGTCCTAATCCTGGCCCTTGTTATAAATTCTGTTCCCCAAACACTTAAAACTGCAGAATCCATTAAAAAATCAAGGAGAAAGAGAGCTGAGCCTCTTGTCCTGGTTCCATCATAATTAATTGAGTGGCCTTGGGTAACTGTTAGTAAAATGAATGGGCTAGGCTTAGGCAATCACTGATTTCTTACCCTCTAATACCCTCTGATTTGTTATGTGTGTCTCCATGTCCTTTGTGAGACATAAGATGATTAACTAGATTGAAGTGAGTCAGTCTGAGGGAAAAGATTTTCTCTTCCTGATCAGTACTCATTCATTTTTACTTTGCTGAAAATTGTTCCTCCCCTGGGGGCAGTAAGTGCAAACTTGATGGATGATTTCTGAATCCAGGCTCCTAATTAAAGGTCAGTAAAAGGGGATAAAAGGAGACACATAAATGGCAGCATTGGTGCATTTCCTCATCGAGGGCTTTTATCTTTCCAAGGCCTTAGACTAGCTTTTAAGCCTTCTCCAGCTGCTTCTGAGGATGTCACCATGGCAACGCATGGCCACTCAATGATGCTAAAAACTTGGTACCACTAACAGGAACAGTGAGCTGTCTCAAGTGTCCATTAAAAGAGGAAGTCTGTATCGCCTCCCTAGAGAGGCGTTGGAAGAGCAAGGCCATTCTTATTTCATAGAAGTTTTAAAAAAATAAAAATGAGATCAGGCAGAAACTTTTGAGACACTCTTTTTCAAGTCCCTCATTTGACAGATGAAAAAACTAAGGTTCAGAGAACTCATGTGACTTCTCCATGATCATACAGGTTAATAGTAGTAAAGTTAGAACTGGCATCCAGTGGCAGTTAAGTGGTGCAGTGGATAGAGCACAGGCTCTGGAATCAGGAGGTCTTGAGTTCAAATCTGTCCTTAGATACTAGCTGTGTGACCCCCAATTGCTTCCCCTTTCCTTCAAAAAAAAAAAGAAAGAAAGAAAAGAACTGGAATCCAGCTGTCTTGACTTAGAGCTCAGTGTACTTATCCTTGACTCCTCACCTCTCTTCATCCATTCAGTTGCCAAGTCTTATTGATTCTATCTCCCTGATATCTTTTGCACATGTCCCCTTCATTCCCCTCACATAGCTATTCTTTTAGTGGATAGACATCTGTAATGACTTTCTAATTGATCTCTCTCCCTACATTCTTATTCCTTTTCAATTTGTCCTCTCTGCAGATGCCAAATTGATATTCCTAAAGCACAGGTCTGAACACATCACTCCCTTGCCATTGCTTCTTGGATTAAATGCAGATTCCTCTGGAACATAAAGCCCTCCACAAATTTGACTCTTGCCTATTAAATATTATTTTCTTTCACATGCTCTGTAGAATAGCCAAACTGACCTTATTGTTATTCCTCACATTCAACATTTCACTTTCCTCTTCTAAACTACACATTGTTCCCCATGTCTGGAAGACATTCTCTTCTCATCTCTGATTCTTAGAATTGTTAGGGGTGTATGTGTGTGTGTGTGTGTGTGTGTGTGTGTGTGTTTCCCCATGAGAGAATGTAAGCATCTTGAGGGTAAGGACTTTTTCATTTTAGTTTTTGGATCCCCAAATACATTGCATAGTATGGTACATAGTAAATGGTACACTTAAATACTAATTGATTTCTTCAAAGACTCCTCTACCTCCCTGGTCAAGAGAAATTCTGAAACACCTGAAGTTATTTCAAGGATATCACAAATTGCCTTCACACTTCCCCTACTTTGTTTGTAATCACAGAAAAACTAAGACTAAAGTGCGGGGATTAGGGAAACACATCAACATGGATCAAAACTTTGGGAGTGTGACCTTTTTAACAAAAAGCATGGGGAATGAGCTAAAATAAAATGTAAATTGTGTGGCTGGGGTGATGTGAGGACTGTGGCCCCAGGTCTTACCAGAGCTTGTTCTATGAGGAGACAGAAGAGAATGGCGTTGCCCACTTCCCTCAGGCTCTGGAACACATCAGTCTTGAGTTCTGCATACTCAATGATGTCCTTCAGCTGGTGATGGAAAAACTCCAAGATCCCTTGGGAGACAGAGGAGGCAGATCATCAGAGAGCTCCCAGCTGGCTTCTTTTTTTTAAATATTCATTTTATCTTATTTTATTTTTCAATAGTATTTTATTATTATTATTATAAATTATCTCAGAGGCCTTTTTCATAAGGTAGATCATTTCAAGAGTTTGGAGGAAAAGTCAGATGAATTGGTATGTAATAATGATAATAACAATAATAACTAACAGTTATATAATGTCAGGTACCATGCTAAATGCTTTACAATTATTTCCTCATTTGATCTTACAACAGTTCTAGGAGTTAGGTGCTACTATTACCTTCCTTTTATAGATGAGGAAATGGAGGCAAATAGGTTAATTACATATCTGAGGTAGAACATGAACTCAGTTCGAATGTCAAGTGCTCTACCCAGTAAACTACCGCATTGTCCCTATTTATTGTATAACCCTCTGTATTTTTCAAAACAATTATATATTAATTATTTTATTTCATCTTCCCCAGGAGAGGCAGATTGTCCTAGGGAAAGGAGAGACAGTCTGTAAGTCAGAAAAATTTGGGTTCATAAACTGCTTCTGATGAGAACTGGCTGTGTGACCATGGATAAGTTATTCTCAGTACTATTAGCAACCCTTTGGGACTCCAAATGGCAGAGAATGTGTCTACCTGAATTGGTAGGAATTTCTTCATTTAGGAATCACAAGTCTAGCCCTAGAGAGATCTCCCTTTCTACCTTAGTACATAGGTAGGGCACTTATAAATCCTACCCTTATCCCCAATTCTCTCCCCAATGATAGAGGAAGAAACTAAGGTTTAGAGATGTAACTTACTCAAGATCTTCTAGATGGTTATTCAAACAATAAATATTTATTAAGCACTTCCCTTGTACCAGCCATTCTGCTAGGGTCTGGGGTTAAGAAAGGCAAAAACAAGCATCAAGAAGTTGATATTCTGATGAGGGATACAACATATAAACAACTGTGCATAAACAAGATTAATATCATAAACAAGTTAAGACCTGGGACTTGAACCCAAGTCTCTTGAATTCTACCTAGTTCAATGTTCACCCTGATTCTGGCACCTGCTATTCCAAAGGAAAACTCACTAAAAGCAACTACGTGGACAGGAGAATATAAGCTTCTTGAGGGCAAGAACCATTCTATTTTTGTCTGTGTGTTACTTCCTGGTGTACCAATTGGCTTTTAGTAGCCATGAAGCAAATGCTCATTGAAGTAAACACCTTTCCCAAGACTAACCTGGGGAACCATATTCATGCCGTGGCAATCTGCATATCTTGGGCATCACCTCTATCAGGGTCTTTACATACTGAAGGATGGTTCCTTGTAGCTGGCAAAGGAAAAGGAAAAAAGAAAGTATGAGAAGAAAAGAAAATGTTAGACTCAAGATCCATTCATGCCAAGGTCCTTTCTCTGAAATAGGTACCCAGAAAGGAGGGAGTTGTCCAATTTGATATCACCCTCAAAGATGTGTCTGAACCTAAATATTGTTTCCTGAATGTTAGTACATGAAACCACAGAGGGATTCCTAAGCCTCTCCACAATCTTGTGTCATCATACCTTTGCAGCCTCATTTCCTATTAATCCCTTTCTCCCACTCTGTTTCAGCTAAATTGGACTGAATTCGAATACCTCAGGACTAACAGGGAAGTCGGATTAGTCATGTTCTCTTTAACCCTTTAAGGACAGAAGTAGGAACAATGGATGTTCAAAGAGGTGGATTTAAAGCTCCAGTCTTAAAAACGTCCTAACAATTGGAGCCATCCAGAAATGCAGTGGAATGCCTCCTTAAGAGACAGGAGATTTTCTTCACTAAGAGTTTTCAGGCAAAGAATATTGTGTATGTTATAAAGTTGCTTAGATTTGGGTTGGATTAAAGCCTTCGAGGTCTCTTCCAAGACTGACTAGCCTTCTGTGACCCATGTATTTGCTTGTGCTGTTTGTTATCTATGCCTAGGATGATCCACCTATCCCTCAGCTTGTTGAATTGCTATCTTTTACAATTCAACTGAAATTGGTCCTTGAAATCTTCCTTAATTCTCTCTTTTTTTTTCTTTGCTCCTCCCCCTAAGAAGGAAATGACCTTCTCCCTCATACTTCACCTAGCACTATTTTGTAACTCTCTGATGTACTTATTGGATACTCTTGCTATTTTTGTTGGTATCTCTCCTATAGGATAAGTTACTTGAGGGCAAGGAATATATCTGATTTAAACTTTGAATGTTTATTGGGACTTAGCACAATTCTCTGGATATATATATATATATATATATATATAATTACGGTATATTGCTGTTTCACACATGGCATATTACATGATATATGATGGAATATATGCAGTACAATGTACTGGTATAACCCATGGATTTATCTAGGTATTTTCTAAAGCTATTTTTATTTCCTCATCCAGAATGCATCCTGTTGGTGTACTCTCCAATCATTACACAAATGTGTTTGGTGATGTCAAAGACTGTTTAACTGCTCTCCTGATCTTAAACCCAAGAATGTGGGGATTTTGCCCTGTCCCCTTCCTCAAAGAAGAAAATGAACCATGTTTCTTCACCTTGGCCACCTGTTTATATCCTGTGATCATGCCCTAATGCTGGAAATTGCTGCTATACCCTCTAAATCAGAATCCTATTCCGGCAATAATCCAGATTTGGGCTGGAGCTAGTTAAATGAAAGCTGATTGTTAAAATTTCAATGTGGGCATTTAAACTTTGAAATAGAAAAAAAAAAATGGTTATAAACCAGAGCTTGATTTACTGTTTTGTTCATTGTCTAGATTTAAGAAAGTGTTAAATAATACAGATTACATTTTAAAATGGGTCGTAGATACTTCCCCTCCCCCCCTCCCCGAGAGATGGTTGTTAAACATTTACCAGTATATTCCTAGACTGAGTTGTTGATTTGGGGAGAGCCTATTAAATCTAGCCAGTCTTTAATGGTTGGCCTCTCCATTTTCTACCACTTGCAATCAAATCTACAATACCATTGTTTCTGGAAAGGATGTGTCAATGAATTGTACCACTGTTCTTTTTACCCTCTGACATCCCAGACCTAAACACCCCTGCCTGACCACCATCCCTTTATATGTACTGCCTCATTCTATTAGAATATAAGCTTTTAATGGGCAAGTACTAGTCCACCATTGAATTTCTATTCCCAACATAGCACAAAGTAAAAGTTTAATAAATGCTTTTTATTCATTTACTCAAAAAAGACCCTCATTATTAGTAAAAACTGAAAAAAAGTGAATGTGAGTCAAGTCTTCTGAAGGCAAAACTAGAGTTTAAAGATTTCAGGCTTGAACTTACCAAGCTCTTGACAATTTTCAGCAGCTCTTCCATCACTACAGCAATGCCCTGATAACCCAGGAGTCTGCAGATTGTCTTGAAATGAGGTGGCCCCACAAAATTCCTATAGGAGCTATAGATGTGACTGTAGGCAATATTGAGGGGCTGCAAAAACAGGAATGTTTGTAATATGAATGGAGCACTGAAAGATGGATTGATTTTTTTTCTTTTCCTGAAAATTGTGTTTTAAAATTCATCTGCTTTAGTGACTAATCCTTATTTTTAAAAGAGGAATAATGAAATATATTCCCCACCTCTTAGAAAAGAGATGCTACACTAGAGGAGAAGGATGAGGTATTCATGTTCACAAGTGACACAAGTGTTGCTTTGCCTTGTTTGGTTGTACTTATTTGGCTATTTGATACAAGAAAGGATTCTGGGGGTGGAGGAATAGATAGTTAACAGTAAATGATTAAAGGGGGAAAAAAGAAAATATTATTTAAGAAAATAAATAAATGTATCTCTTTCAAATCTGTGTAAACATTTTCTAAGTAGATTTTTATAAGTTAATTAAACATCCTGCTTTCCAATCTGAGACTTTTTATAATCTGGAAGATAAGAATACTTAGATGATATACTAATGCCTAATAGTAATGCTGAATAAAATATTTACAACACAGACTAAAACCAGTAGCACAGATCTTCCAGATCTTCCAGATCTTCTTCAATAACCTACTGGTATTAACAAGAAAGAGCCTTTTCCCATTTCTTGGCCTCTCAAATCTGTGGTATACAAATGGCATGTTCACTTCTAATTTTCTGGAGCTAATTGTTCTCCTATAGATTAAGGGGAAGTGTTTTTGGTATTAAATATTCTTTAGGATCTATATTGAATAGAACTACCACTGATAAGTCAAGACCATTTATGATCTGAGTTATGTTGTAGAAACTATTCTTTCGACTGTGGGAACTAAATGTGGGTCACAACATAACATTCTCACTCTTTTTGTTGTTGTTCACTTACATTTTGTTTTCTTACTCATTTTCTCTTTTTTTATCTGATTTTTCTTGTACAGCAAGAAAATTATATAAATATGTTTATACATATTGGATTTACATATTTTAACATGTTTAACATATATTGGATTGCTTGCCATCTAAGGGAAGGGATGGGGGGGAAGGAGGAGAAAATCTGAAACACAAGGCTGTACAAGGGTCAATGTTGTCAAATTATCTGTGCATATGTTTTGAAAATAAAAAAGCTTTAAAAAGAAAAAAGAAAAAGAAAAAAAACTATTCTCTCTCATTATAAGCATTTCTGTAACTAGAAATTGGCTGGGAATACTTGAAAACTTTTACAATAGACCAGACACCACATTTTGTCCCTATTTGTTGCTATTGTAGTTAGGTGAGTTTGACATAATAGGAAGAATATTCTCCTGGGAGTTGGAAGATGTATGTTCTAAACATCTTTGCCGTTTACTAGCTATGTAATCTCGGCTTCACAGAGTTAGAGTTAGATTATCTGTAAAGTTCCTTCTGTCTCTAACACTGTATATTCTACAACCTATTCCCATTTCTAACATTGTATGTTCTAAGGAAGGGTCTAGCTCTAATACTATGTTTTAAACTTTAATCCCATCTCTGACATTGTACATTCTAAAGATATTCTGTTACAAAACCTATCCCAACTCTAACGTTGCTATATTCTAAAGCATATCTCAGCTCTGATAATGTCTTAGCTTATTCTATGTTCTAAAGTTCTTTGAGCTCTAAGATTATGATTCTATGAGTAAAACTTAAAGTCACAAATGCAATTTCCTTTGTTATTCATTTCATATTAGATTCAAATACCTAAACACAAGTAAATAAATAATTAGCTAACTAAAGAAATACTTCAAAGTCTGGATCCTTGACAGTTCCCCCCTAAATCTTAGTGCCTTATCCTCCAACACTCCCTTTCATTTATTCTGTCTGTATGTTGTGTGTACTTAATTATGTACATGTTATCCTTTCCCCTTCATTCCCCAACTAAAATGTAGACTCCTTGTGGCAGAGACTAATTCTCAGCACTTAGCAGAGCTCAGTGATTGGCATAAACCAAAAACTAGTGGATTGGTTACATAATTTTCTTTTCTTTTTGAGATTAGATTGAATTTATTAAAAAAGTCTTATTTTATTACAAAAAAGAATTCTGAAATATGATACCTTAAAAGAAATTCCCTCTAACTGAAAACTCTTGGTTTCTATCCTAGTACTTAATAATGCATTCAAAATATTGAAATATCTTGTGACTCTTCTAAAATTGTGAGGCAAAATATCAAAGATACAATATCCCATATTTCACTAAATATATATATATATATAAGTGCCTTTCCCCTCTTCTTTTGCCTTTTCTTTCCCTTTCTTTGTAACAAAGAATTTTGGAAATATTCACACAAGTACTTCATAGAATAAGTAATCATTACAAAATCACATAGACCATTTTTCTCTTTTACAGGCATTTTGATATTTACACAAAACCACAATACCTGGTCAAGTGATTTAATTCAATCCTCAAATTAGTTAATTCAAGGAGAGAAAAATGATGAAAACAATTAAATTTGGAATGGCATTGACAACAGTCAGATAACTTAAAGAATATCAAAATGCCTTTCATTTTATCCTTTTAAAATATCAATTTTGGGGATAAATTTTATGATGTATATAACTATTACCACAGTAATATATATGTATATATATGTATATATATATATATATAACTGATAAGTAATTCTATACATAGGGACAGTATAATAAAAATGACTTACTTCACTTGAATTCCCCTAACCCCCATGCCTAAGGTGTGAGGAATTTATCATAGAGGAGAACCCTCTATTAGAGCTGTCTAGGACCTCCAATCTTTTTGGATTGCATGTCCCTAGCAGTAAACAATTTTTTTTATACTGTCCCTATGTATAGAATCACTTATTTATCAGCTATCCCCAAAATTGATATTTTAAAAGGATGAAATGAAAGAGAAATAATATTTGATCCTGGGGTCAATAGTGAACAATTAGGATTCAATGAATAGGGGAGTGATATAGTTAGATTTGTGCTTAGGAAAATCTTTGACCTGATAGAGTGGAGAAGGAAGTAAAGATGTAGGGAAGCTATTACAGAAAGCTATTGCAATAACCCAGGTGACAGATCATGAGGGCCTGAGTCAGGTTGGTTGCTATTATATAGGTGGAGAAAAGGAGGTGAGTTATGAAAAAATGTTCTGGAGGTATAATTGAAGGAGGAATTTGCTAGATGAGAAAGAAGAAGGAATGAGAGAGGATGCTGGTGATTTGGTGACTGGAAGGAGGATGGTTATCTTCTCAGTAATGGGGAGGTTTAGAAGACAAATGGCTTGGAGACAAGAGGAAGGTAATGTAATAAGTTTTATAATGCAGATCACAATCCAACCAATTAATCATTCTGTCCCACCCAAAACTGGGGCTCTTATAGCACTAGAGATTAGAGACTTGGGAGGTAGAAGCTAAGTATGCTAGGGAGCATGTAGGAATTTTTCCAATGGCATCTATAATCTTGCCATTGGTTCTTTGGCTAGTAATTAGATAATTGCTTTGAGGGACAGAGAGGGCTAGGTAGAGAGTGCCTAGAAAAGAGGCTAAAGTAGGGGAACTCTATAGTATACAATTGATATTCTCAAGCTCTGACTGATCACATTGAGGCCAGTTTAAATCCTTTCCCTCCCATTTTAGAGACCTTAGACTAGGACATTGAGAGGTTAAGGGGGGGGGGGAGGGAATGAGCATTTATTAAATACCAACTATGTGCTAGGCACTGTAGTAAGTACTTTTTTTACAATTATTGCTTTATTTGTTTTTCACAATAACTTGATGAATGTATGTTATGATTATCTATATTTCTCTACAGTTAGGAAAATTGAAGCAATCATAAATTTGAGTAACTTGACCAGCTGGGTCACTCAGATAGGAAGTGTCTGAAGCTGTATTTGAACTCAGGTTTTCCTAATACCACTCTATTCACTGTGCCACCCAGTTGTTGCAGCTAGGTTGAAAGACTTGTCCATGTTTACACATGTAGAATATGTCCAAAGAAGGACTTAAATCCAGGTTTTCTTGGCTTCAAAACAAGTTATCAATTCATTATGCTACTCTGCCTCTATCAGAAATGAATAATACGTTGTAATTTAATCAACAGAAAGTATTACCTGATGTTCTGTCAGAACTCTGCTATCCAGCACTTCCACAATACAGTGTTAATGGCATTCTTAATTGTGCTTCAAAGTTCTTATGGATCCTCAAAGAAAGATTCTGTTCTATTCAGTCTAGTTTTATTGCTGCAGAGATCTTAATAATCTTAAAATGGAAAATTCCTGCATTGCATAAAATTCAGGGTACTTGATCAAGTGCAGTCCCCCAACCCTTCACCATTCTGGATAACAGAATACATTCATTATATGAAAAATTCATCCACTTTGAGGTAAGAGTTCAAAGTATGTTATATGCAATTGCAATATTTATGCCACAAAAGTCCATTTTGGTGCTATGCAGGTGAATTCTTAATATTACTTGAATGTGATAAAATTCTCAACTAAATACATTATCACATGTAGCTACAAAATATTCTAAATGCCACTTTGATCCAGGAGATGAATGGCCTTGTACCTATTACAGAGTCAGAAATATGATCAAGTTGGTATCATGAACATACCTGGCATTTTTATGAAAGTGTTCAGTACTATAATTAAATTTTTATGTTCAAAGAAAATGTACATGCTAACAGTTGAAAGAAATGATTATTGTGGATACAGCACCAGCCCTGAAGTCAGGAGGACCTAAGTTCAAATCTGGTCTCAGATACTTCTTAGCTGTGTGACCCTGGGCAAGTCACTTAACCCCAATTGCCTCAGCAAAAAGCAAATAAAAAAAAAAGAAATGATTATTAATAATCAATGATTTGGGGAGATCCATAGTTCTCCCTCCTTTTCTAAATTCCTCATTTCAAGATGATAGTAGGATTAACATTCATCTCAGTCTAGGTATTGCTACAGGATTAACATTCATCTCAGTCTAGGTATTGCTACTTCACCTAACTTTACAAAGAATTTAATCTATGGTGAAACATTACCCATTATCTGCAGTTCAGGCTTGAATGTAAAACATAAATCCTTTGATTGCTCTAGATTGAGCTATTCAGAATTAAATGACATAATCAAATTTACATTTCTGGGGCCTCTTGTTAGAATAAGTCCACTTCTCATTGTAATATTTATTTTTCCTCATTACCTGTTAACCAGTCAGAGTTGGTCACCAACATCAGGAACACCCAGGCTTCCAAGGGCATATAAACTGTGATGCCACTACCATGATTGGTCTTTGGCATTTGAGAATGTCACTGACCTTTTATTAACAAAATACTAGTATTATTAATAAAATTATTAATTACCTAGAAATTATGCCTCTCAAACTTTTAAAATGTCACACAATGTAGTACATATTGCAATTTTTGTCTTATAATTATATGTTTTTTGTTTGTTTTGTTTTGTGTATCAGATCTTTGATTTTATTGGTACAGGCTGTTTTGTTTTGTTTTTTTGCTGAGGCAATTGGGGTAAGTGACATACCCAGGGTCACACAGGTAGGAAGTGTTAAGTGTCTGAGGTTAAATTTGAACTTAGGTCCTCCTGACTTCAGGGCCGGTGCTCTACCCATTGCACTACCTAGCTGCCTCTAGGCAGTACTTCTTAAAGTGTGTTTTGGAGACTACTGAGGTCCCTGGGACACTTTCAAAGGGGGACTCAAGAAGCAAAAACTACTTCCATAATAATATGAAGTCATTTTGATTACAAATATAGTAAATATTGATAGATGTGGATCCTCAATAATTTTTATGAGCACTAAGGAGTCCTGAAACCAAAAAGTTTGAGAGCTACAGCAATAAAGAACTCTTGGTGTAGAAATTCCCCCAGGTACTTAGTATCCTCTTAGGGTACTACTGGTGGTTTGTGAGAAATTAAGTGTCTTGCTAAAGGTTGTAGAGCTGACAGTATTAGAGGTAGGCCTGGAATCCAAGTCTTTTTGATTCTGAGGCTAGCTTTCTAAATTTTGTGCCTCGTTGTCTAGTGGGTTGAGATCCAACGTGCCTAAAACACAGCAGCCACAAAGACTGACTTCTCTGTTTTGTTTTGTTTTGTGTTTTGTTTTGTTTTGTTTTGTTTTAGGAAAAGATTTTTCTTCAAGTAAGTGCCTCTTTAGCTAACAGTCTTTGAAAAGAGCCACTAATGGTTTGGTTTGGTTTTCTAGGATCACAGGATGCTGATCTGATAATGGCGAATATTTAAGAATACTGCCTTTGATAAAAACTCAAAAGTTTATGGTCCATTACATTCTTTTCTCAGTGCCAGTTAGCTGTTTCTTCTAACCCACAGAGCAGCAAGAGTGCCCCCTGTTCTTTACCTCCTGTATAGGTCCTTCATTAGGATAAGCTATTGAGAGGAGATTTGGGACAATGATCATTTTTCTGAATTGTGCCCACTGAAGGGCACAGTTTATTATTTCTTTCTTCATCTTTTTTTTCTCGTGGCATGTACCTGAGATCTACTCTTAAATCAGAGACAATCAGGGCTAAAAGAAATCTTAGGGGTAATTTAGTCTAGTTTGATTATTTTACACATTTTAGGACTGAGACAAAGACAGTAGTACCTAACAACTCAACTCATTTGTTTATATGGTATTTCAAGATTCACAAAATCAATGAAGGAATGTCAGTTTCTTGAGGGTAGGGACTTATCTTTGTATTCCCAGTACCTGGCACAACAGCACTAGCCACCCAGTAGAATTAATAAATACTTATTGAATGAAAGGGTATACAATTTTCCACAGTACTATTCTGCAGCTGCCTTAAGGCTTACCACAAATTCCCTTCACTTCACCATTACCCTGGGAAGTGGGCAAGTAGGCCACCTCCAGAATCTCTTCTATTGGAGGAGTCACTTTAGAGTGAAGAAAATATGGAATATACTCCATTGTTTTGTCCCCCAAAAGTTTTGTTTTTTAGATGTCTGTTTTCTAAGATGTCCTATTGCTGACTGCAGCTCTTCTTAGCAAACATAAATCATAAAAGTGGATGACAATTCATCAGCTATCTGATAGGTTTGATAGAACATGGTTTGGAACTAGAAGGACTTTGAGAGAGTTTTCTTTTTTTTCCTAGGCAGGAGTAAGGAATGAATTCAGTGTCGAATTGCTTCACCAACACAGGACAGAAGCCACTAACAAAACAAACAAACCAGGCCCACACCATGCAATTGAAGATCCTATTTTGGACATTTTGATAGCATTAAGCTCCTTGAGGGCAAGGACCATATTTTTTGTCTTTTTTGTATCTTTCATGGATCCTTACACATAACAAATACTCAAGAAATGCTTGCCAAATTCAATGGAACTGAGTTGTCTTTAAATCCCTCAAGGTATGACCCAAGTCTCTCAGGAATAGGATTGCATGGAAGAGAATTTAAAAGTCAGCATTAGGCAAACAAAACTCCTTTCAAAAAATCACCACCATTCAACCGTCACCCTTCTTCATTCCTATGGACATGCCAACACATGCAAGTATAGAAACACACCCATGCCAATAGAGACATGCAACACAACCCCTAAGGGCACCCAGTCTAACCTGCTGACTCAATAGGAGGCTGGACCTTACTGCCCCATAGGGGAATGGGTGGAGAGGCAGAAGGCTGGACATGTTCTGATGATGTGAAGAAAAATAGGGATGTAATGGTGATTCTAGATCTTTGAAACCCTACTACAAATATTCCTAGTGGGTATACTACCAATTAACTAAATCTAAATTGATCCTGCTAATTGACTTCACTAAAAAAAGCAGAGTCAATTAGCAGGATTGGTTCATTAGCAGACTTGAACATCCTTTCTGAGCTGACTCAATTAACAGGGCTGAACACTCCCGTATCTTGAATTCAATATGTACCTAGTCATTTTAGGAAAGCTCACTTAAAACAGGCTTCATTTAAAATCAAACTGCATGAAATAAAAGCCACTTTCCTCTCTGGATTTCATTTCCCCCATCTGTTGGACTAGATGAGCCCCAGGGTGTCTTCCAGCACTAAAATGGTATGATTCTTCGTGTCTAAAATAACAAGCAACTCTAATTTAAGGCTACATATTAATCGGGTTTGATGCCAAGTGCATTTTCTTCAGGCAAAGAAGTATCTTAAGAATGGAAGGGAGGGGAGGGGGGAAAGGATGCTTAAAGAAGCACAAAACAAAACCCAATTAGTAACTGAATGTTGTGAATCAGTCTATCTGCATCTCATGGGACTGTCTATTGGCCATAAGATAATTCATATTCTCATTTTAAACCAAGCACAAAGTTAATGAATGCCAGAATTGCCAACCAAACACCCATTTTTTTCTGTATTATTGTTTGGCCCTATTGAGTTTCAGTTGTTTGTCACATGATGAGATCCAGTCTGTTAGTTGAACAACCCATCTATTTGTCATCTATTCTTATGTACTTGGTATTTCATCACATAATAGGATATGTGCCACTGCTATCCTTGGTGGATCTCTGACCTCATAGACAGCTTTTGTATAATGTATATTTCTAAGTTGAGATTTCCACTTTATGAGCTAATATTCTTACAAATCATGATGGACAGTACCAGGGAATTTCCTATTTTTACCTTAATTTTTATGGAAATCAGATAATAATGTCTATGTTTGCAAGTCCCTTCCAATTGGGAATGCGTAAGAGTTACTCTAGAGTCCCTTGCAGTTGTAACTTTTTACTAGTTTTAAATCTTTCCCTAGTTTCAGCAGCCCACTTCTGAAATTTTATGTTATAAGAATGCTTTTGATTTTAATCTTCTGTTTCCTTCCAGTATGTGTAGGAGGTGGGAGTGGGAGGACAGACTCAAAGTATTTAATTTCTTTGTAAACTATGTTATAAACACTTTGCATCCCTGAAATCTGGAATCATAATTGTTATCTTTCTCAAAACTTCTAAGTATTGAGGACTTTTTCCTCAAGTTTAAAGATGTTTCAGATTCTCTCTCTCTCTCTCTCTCTCTCTCTCTCTCTCTCTCTCTCTCTCTTTGCAATTCTTTACTTTTCCCTTTACAATTTTTTTCCTCTTCCTAGATATTTGCTTGTAACCAGTTGGCTACACTTGGGAAAACAAACTAGCTCTTTGATTCAGGTGGAATATGTGGGTCTTAAAATTCTAAATCACTTTGAAAAGCAAAAGTCTTTGAAAGTGAATAACTGAATTAGCAATAGCCATGCTTGGGGAGGAAGAGATACAGTACAGAATCCTATAACATCAGAGCTGGAAGGAACCTCAGAACATAGAATATCATATAAAGAATGGCTCTTAAAGGTTATTATAATTCATTGTTTTCATATTAGAGAAGGCAAAATAGAGGCACAGAGAGAAGCCAGAGTTTTCTATTTTTATTACTTGTTTGAATCCATTCTAAGACTCAATCTTCTAACCACGAGCTGGTCCAGGTGAAATGAACTGATAGTTGCTATCCAGTCTTTTTGGGAATGAGATGGCTGAAAGGCCTCATAGAGTAAACAGAGAGAGATGATGTGAAGACCTGAGTGAAGACCTGCTTCTGACACATATTGGTTTTGTGATCTTGGATAGACAACTTCTCTAAGACTGCAGATAGCAGAAAAAGGGCTGACCTGTATTGATAGAGGGAATTTCATCACCCAGAAGTTACTCATACTATTGAAAACACAGGTTCAAATGTAGTATGGTTTACCTCTCAGACCTGTGGAGGGGGAAGGAATTTGTGACCAAAGAAGAACTAGAGGTCATCATTAATCACAAAATAGATAAGTTTGACTATATCAAGTTAAAAAGTTTTTGTACAAACAAAATGAATGCAGACAAGATTAGAAGGGTAGCAGTAAACTGGGAAAATATTTTTACATCCAAAGGTTCAGATAAAGGCCTCATTTCTAAAATATATCGAGAATTGACTCAAATATACAAGAATTCAAGCCATTCTCCAATGGATAAATGGTCAAAAGATATGAACAGACAATTTTCAGACGAAGAAATTGAAACTATTTCCAGTCACATGAAAAGGTGCTCCAAGTCACTACTGATCAGAGAAATGCAAATTAAGACAACTCTGAGATACCACTACACACCTGTCAGATTGGCTAAAATGACAGGAAATGATAATGATAACTGTTGGAGGGGATGTGGGAAAACTGGAACACTGATATATTGTTGGTGGAACTGTGAACGGATCCAACCATTTTGGAGAGCAATTTGGAGCTATGCTCAAAAAGTTATCAAACTGTGCATACCCTTTGACCCAGTAGTGTTTCTACTGGGCCTATATCCCAAAGAGATTTTAAAGGAGGGAAAGGGACCCACATGTGCAAAAATGTTTGTGGCAGCCCTTTTTGTAGTGGCAAGAAACTGGAAATTGAAAGGATGCCCATCAATTGGAGAATGGCTGAACAAATTATGGTATATGAATGTTATGGAATATTATTGTTCTGTAAGAAACGACCAACAGGAGGATTTCAGAGAGGACTGGAGAGACTTGTATCAACTGATGCTGAGTGAAATCAGCAGAACCAGGAGAACATTATACACAGCAACAAGACTATATGATGATCAATTTTGATGGACATGGTTCTCTTCAACAATGATGTGATTCAAACCAGTTGTTCAGCGATGAAGATAGTCATATACATCCAGAGAGAGGCCTGTGGGAACTGAGAGTGAACCACAACACAGCATTTTAACACTTTCTGTGAATATTTCCATGCATTTTGTTTTCCTTCTTAGGTTGTTTTTTCTTCTTCTCTTTCTAGATCTGATGTTTCTTGTGCAGTAAGATAACTGTACAGGAAGGGTATATAAACTGAATCCAACCATATGATTGTCTTTGGTCTAAGAGAGACAAAATGAATTTCCTTTTACTCCTACTTTGGCTGGATTATTAAACAAGGAGATTAAATTCTCCACATACTATGTCTCTTGAACCCTCAAACCTTTTAAAATATATCAGGTATGATGCCCACTTAAGGCAATTTGGAGGAAAAGAGGCAGAGACAACGTCTGGAAACAGCTCTCTCCAATATGGATCTTCACCTAGACAGAGGCCCTTTCCTGAGAATCTGTAAGAGTTTGACTCCTCAACCTAAAAGTTGGATTCAAAAAGGTGACAAGATGGACAAAAAAGAGAAACTTCTACAAGTAACCTGAGCTAGAGAATGGACCAGAGCCACAGGATTGCATCAGATGTATGAAGAGGAAGAAAGATGTCTACAAAGTTTTGGCTCTCAAAAAGATAGCCAAATGACTATTCCATTTGCCCAAACTACTAGTTCATTTCATTAAGGTTTTGGTCTCCTGCTAATTTTTTGGATACTTGTTTATTAAATGGGCTTTTTTTTTAAAAAAAGATAACTGTATAGATATGTATACATGTATTGTATTTGTCATATAATTTATTCTATTTAGCATGTATTAGATTACCTGTCATCTAGGGGTGGGGGTTGGTGGGAAGGAGGGGAAAAGCTTGGGAAAAAAAAGTTTTTGCAAAGGTCAATGTTGAAAAATCACTCATATGTTTTGTAAATAAAAGCTTTATATATATTAAAAAAAAAAAGAAAACACAGGTTCAGTCCTTCCTGTGACTGAGTAATAAACCACATTTTGTTTTTGATGATCATAGAAGTTGTTTACTGTTTTTTTGTTCAGTCATTTTAGTCGTGTCTAAATCTTCGTGATCCCACTTGGAGTTTTCTTGGCAAAGATTCTGGAGAGGTTTGCCATTTCTTTCTCCAGCTCACTTTATGAATGAGGAAGCTGAAGTAAACAGGATTATGCAATTTTAGGGTCATGAAAATACAAAGTATCTGAGGCCAGATCTGAACTCAAAAATCAGTATTCCTATTCCAAGCCTAGCACTCTATCCACCACTCCACCTAGCTGACCAGTGATCATAGTAGAATGGTTGCTAAATTCAGTAAAAGATACCTCTTATGGGTACAGTATACTTTTGGGATGGAGTACAGTTATCCCTTCCACATCATGGTTTCAATATATCATAGGTTAGTATAAGAAATTAAATGGGAACTTTTGGGGAGTTTTGCAGAAGCTGTAAATGACACAAGAAGACCAGCAGACAACACAGAGCCTATAACCAAATACCTAACACAAATTTTACAGTAAAGTACCGTAAATACTCCATAAAAGAAAAAGAAAAATTTCAGACTTCTTCTCTGGTACGAAAGGAGGACCAGAAAATCTTGCAAGGACTTTCCAGATCTCAGTGGCATCATGACCCCTACCCCAGAAATATGGAAGGGATAACTACAGTATGGAAGCTAAGGCCAAATATATTATACTGTATAGCCTTCTCTTAACCTTATTTTAAGAGGTAATGAAAATTTTTGGAAAAAAATTATGGTTACATGTTGTTAAAATTTGAGCAGAGATGTTTTTAAGAGGTAATATTGAATTTTTTTGAGATCTATGTCTACTATATGCAATTTGGTACTTAAGAAGCAGTATGGTACAGTAGAAAGAGTCCTAAACTTGGCATCGTGAAGACCTGGGTTCAAATCTTATCTATGATGTTTATTAATTATGCCATCCTAGGCAATGCACTTAACTGCTCTGAGGCTCAGTTTACTCTTCTGCAAAATAAGAATAAAATAAAAAATCTAGAAATATATATATATATATATATATGGCTTTGGGAATTTTAAGTGATGTGTACAGACAGATGCCATTCCATACTCCTTCCCAGTCATATACAGATGGGTTTGATTCTGACCCAAAGTTATGGTGACTTTCTCTGGCCATTACTAATTATTAAAATACAAAGAAAATATTAGAGCTTAATGCAGTGAAAGGACCAAATTAAGGATTTTCATCACTGACTAAAGAATAGGGCTTGAACAGGATGAATTATTTGTCTCCAGACAATTCCCTACTGCTCTAAGCTGTGCCTGTTTGGCTGTTCTTGGTTTTGAAAGACATCAAAGTCCACCTGGCAATGTAGAAAGAGTATTAGTCAAGGAATCTGAATTCATGAGTTTTAATTTCACCTCCCTCTTACCAGTTGAGTAAATTTGGACAGGTCAAGAGAAAGGTTGATACATTTAATAACAGCTCATATGTCCATAACTGGTTCTGATTTACAAAGCACCTTCCACACAATAGTCCTAAGGATTGGGCTGTGTAAGGAACCCCGACTTTGAAGACTAGAAAAATGATTCAGATGGAATAAGTGACTTACCCATGATCACTATCAGTGCACTAATAAACAGTAACCAGTCAGAATTGAGGGTTACCATAGCTGGGTTTTCTGACTTTGAATATAGTGCTTAAAAAAAACCTTACCATGAATTTGTGTCTCTCTGCATAATATAGCTATGTTCCTATTTTGTGGGAGTAAATCTTCTTCGTATTCTTTAAACAGGGCTTTTTGGTGGCTCATTTTGGACACATGAGGTATAGGGAGGAGAGGAATTGAAATCTCACAGCCAGAACATATTGCTTTGGAGAAAGGGAACAAGGAAGGAATCATTGAAAGGATCCCAGAATCAAGGACACTAGAGATCAAGTAGACTAGCCCTCTCATTTTACAAGTGAGGAAACTGAGACCCTGTCTGAATGGTTAAATGCCAAGATTGCATAATGAATGTATAATACCAGTGCAAAGTAAGGAAATGAAGAAATACTACAGAAGTGAATGGTCAGGTGGGGAGAAGAGAAAGTGATAGATGGGACTCAGATGAATGGCAGTAAAAAAAGGAAAAGGTATTAAAGTGCAAGTAGGATAAGTGGGAATAAGAGAAGGTAATTTTTACCACAAAAAACCCAAAAACCTCAAATGAATTCTCTTAACTCTTTAATCATGGTTGAAATGAGTAAAGAATAATATAGACAAATAACATTAAAAAGGAGATAAAAATAAGGCAGACATGAAATTTGATTTTTCCCATTTTTTTAACTCTTTGTCCAAACAGAAAGGAGAAATGTTCCCCCTCCCAGGACTGCAGGCTTTCAGGAGACAGACCACTGACTGGCTGCCTGAAAACGGATGTGCGTACAGGTCTTATTGGTTGCCATGGTGAGGGATGCTGACTCTGAAGAAATGTATAATACAAAGCTTGGAGGGGCATAGAGGTGGCAATGGGCTTTCTCAGTCAGCAGCAAAAGAGACATCAGGGAGAACCCTAACTGTGAGGAAAAGAAGGAAAAGCATCATTAATTCTGCTTTCTGTCTGCTCAATCACCGAGAGCTGGGCTCTGGCTGAATAGTTCTCCAGGGAAGAGAACTTGTAAGGTAAGATACATAGCCTTTCTTTCTCACGCTCTGTCTGGAGAAACCCCTACCATTACTTGGAACAGAGGAGGGAACAAGGGAATGAATCAACAAAGTCATGGCTTTTAAGAACAAAAGCAGAGAGGAAGACAAAAAGGACATAGGTAGGAATGCAATGGAATGAGGTGAGGGAGAATAGGAGAGTGAGGCTGAATTAAAGGAGGTTGCCATTTATTCAGAGAGGCAAGGAATGAATACATATGTATTTGTATATAAATTATATATCTATATATTATTTATTAGGGAACTAAAAGATGCTTTATTAGGGAACTCGATCTGTCAAGTGAGCCAATATACTATGGCCCTGGGCTAAAATGAAGAGAAAAGAGGCATTTTTTTTTACTAAGATGATGGGGTAACCATTATAAAAATCTTCTTTCCCAGTCTTCCATGGGATATAAAGTAATGAACAGCATAGATTTGAGGCAGGGTTGTAGCACAGAAAAATCATAGGACTTGCAATCAGCAGCCCTGCATTCACATCCCAAGTTTTCCACTATTGAGCTATATATTCATTCAGACTACTTTAGTGCTATGAACCTCAGCTTTCTCAACTTATAAAATGGCAGGGTAAATCTAGATCATCTTTAAAGATCCTTCCACTGGATATTCTATGTAAATAAATTGGGTCCTCAATTCCTAGTCAAATTAGGATGAAGAGAATATGTGCCTGTGTGGGAGGGAATAAAAGAAGGGAGCGAATGAACAAGATTCCCCAGATACTGCACTTAATGAATCCCTTTAGAATCCATTTTCAAGGAAGGGATGCTCAGCCAAATGGAAGGATTATTTCCAAGCCTGAGTGTTGTGACCTCAGATGAAAAGCAAGACCTGGAAAATTATGGCATTTCAGTGCCATATATTTTCCTGTAGTTCAGTTCCCTTAAGAGTAACAGGCAAGGTAAGAAGGAGATGGTGATGGGGAAAAAAGCAAAATAATAGCCCCTTAGTAAACTCAAGATCTCATTGGATTTTTATTGTCTTATAAAAAACAGTGCCTGTGTATGGGCTGGGGGGGATTTGCATGCAAAACTGCATATATAGAATATGGCTAAGATCTTGCAGGGGGAATTCAGGAAGTATGGATGACATGTTACAGAGATAAGTTACTAAACCTCTCTGGGGCTCAGTTTCCTCATTTGTAAAATGAGAGGGTTGGAGTATTAGGATTACAAGACCCGCTTTAAGCCTGTAAACCAGCAGAACAGAATTGATCATAGCTTTCTTTCAAATGTGGCCAGACTAATTGCTTACAACATCTTTCCCCTTTTGTGGGAGCCTCTTTGGGGTCTTACTTGATTTGATGAACTTTTCTGGTAGCCAGAAGCCAAAAGCAATGTGCCACTCCTTACCACCAGCCTTAAGTTTTGCCAGGGTAGCGAGGCAGAGCACAATAATTCTGTCTTCAGATGGACCTTCCTGTAAAAGCCTGGCTGGCTTTTGCTGAGTGCACCATGCTGAGAGACAGGAGCTGTCTGGCACAAAGCCTTCTCCCATGTTATCAGGCATGACGCATTTTATAGTTTAATGACTAGACAAAGGGGAGCTGCATAAATTGAATTTGAATAGGTATCTGGGAGCTCCAGTGACTAAGCCTGAAGCTTCTAGTTCTGACTCTTCCTTCTTTTTTATACTTTTAAGAATATTCCTTTTTAAAGACCATTCAAAGATCAAGAATCTCAGCCAGGGGGAAATACCCTCCTATTTAGCTTGGAGAACTAAATGAGATTGCCCCAATGTCCATGGGGACCATTGGATCTCATAACACAGGTAAAGTGGATGGTAAAAAGGGAAGGGTGCAAGAGAGGGGGAAGGGAGGAAAAGGAAGAGAAGAGGAAGGAAAGAGAAAAAATATGATACAGAGAGAGAGAGATGAAAAAAAAGTAAAAGATATATATAGTGTAGGGGAATTTGGACCTACTCACTGTTGACGCAGCTACCACTTGGGGGGGGGGTGTCAATACCTAGAATTTCCTCTCCCTCATTTGTGCCAGAGATCCTAAGTCTCTTCCATGCTAACATCTCCCTTAGGCAGGGCCTCCCAGAGCTCTGGACTACTTTGCCCTTAGAGTTTCGACCAGAAGATCATTCTAAGCTAAGCTAACCTAGTTGAGGTTGTTTCAATCGTTCTATCCCTACAACTGTATCTTTTTCCTTTCATTCTTTTCTTTCCCCATTCCTCAGCTATCACATTTAATTAGCTACTAAAGTCTCATCGACCCTATCGCTGCAGTGACATATCCTATTCTCACAGATACTATATAAACACAGCTCCTCATTATCACTTTTTTTTTACCTATTTCAATAGCCCCCTAACCAATATTACTGCTTCTGCTCTTTCTTACTCCCCAAAGACATCCTATGTACCCTGCCGGAGTAATTTTTCTTTCGGAATAGAGCTCAAAATTTCATTTTCTTGCTTAAATTTCCTTCATGACTCCTTGTCATATACTAAGAAAAGCTCGTCCTCATGAGCCTGGCTTTTTAGACCTTCCACAATATGATGCCATATAATATTTCCAATCTCATCTTCAAGTAAGATGTGCTTTAGTTAGACTGAACTACTCATTGTCTCCTTTAGATACTCTGAATTGACTTGCCTTCATACCTTTGCTCATATTATTCTCTATATCTTCAATGCAGTTCTATTGCAATTTTTAATTTCAAAATTCAAAAGACCTCTTCTTTCATGGGGTGAAAGGAGAGTATTCCCTTAAACAAACAAAACAAACAAACAAAAAAATTGATTACAGCCATTTCAGGATTTGAGACATTGTCCAACTTAATAGAGTTACTGTGCCCCCCCCAAAAAAAATTCATCATCTGATCCTCAAACAGATGCATCTTTCCAAACACCAGCACTTAACATGGTGCTGGCATTTAATAAATATTGGCTGATTGATTGATTGACTTAACAAAGCTTATCTTGAAAGATAGGCCCACAGTTCATCTCTGGGCACAGAATCAAATGCTTGACCTTTTGATAGGAGTGTCAGGGTTTGTACTTCACTGCCATAGTCTTCAAGAGCCCAGATTCATCCTTAAGCTGGCACTAGTGGGGGACATTCCTGGAGGTGCCTTCCAGTTATGTGCCATTGTCTGTTTAGACCGTTCCCCAGGTCTGGATGGCAGGTCCTCTTCACACATGCTCCTGGAATCTCTGGCTTCCTTCCAAACTCAGGTCAAGTTTCATTGCCTAGCTGAAAAGCCTTTCTTGATCCATTAGCTTTTAGTGCCTTCTCTCTCTAATTTAATGGGTAAATTATCATGTATATGCTTATCTGTAAGATAGGTAGTGCAATATAATGGCTAAAGAGCTGGCTTTGAAGTCAGAATGATCTGGATTTAAGTCTCACTTTTGAGACTGGTTGTGTAACAGATGTACACCTGGTTGTGCCTTAGAATGAGTCATGGAACTTCATAGCACTCTAGACAACTTTCTACTACTAGAAATTGCAGAGGAGTTGACCTGTACAGATAAGAGTGCATTTCCTCATCTGAGATGAAATATAGGGCTAGTCCTATCCCTATATTATGTTAAGACATTGTTCCTCGTTTCCCCCTTTCCTCAGTGAGCTTCTTGGGGCAGTGACCATTTTTAGGGTTTCTTTGCACCTCCGTTGCTTTCCAGAGTGCTTTGTGAACAAGGTTTTCATAAATGCTCATTGGATTTGATTGTATTATAGTCATTTCCCCTTTGTTTCCTAGACTGTAAACAACATGAAGACAGAAACTGTGTCTTATCAATCTTCCCCAGCAGTGAGGAGAGATTGTTTTACATATAGCAGGTTTTTGCTAAATGTTTGAATTGCCCATAAGTCTTCATGAAAAATATGTACTGGACAAGCCATGTACGGGCCATGCTTGCTGCTCATCCTCAGATTCCTTTCCTTGGGATGGAGACAGATTTACCAGGGTAAGGAGAACTGATCTTTTTTTGTGCTTTGGATTTCAGAGACGTGATGAACATTGAAGTTAACAATGTTTCTTATACAAAAGCAACTATCTCCTGGTCCACGGTGGAGCCCTGTCTGGAGAACAATTACCATGTCATGTACAGACCCAACTGGAACAGCATCTTCTCAGGCTACCTTCGCCACCCTTTTCACCATGAAGAAAGAGTGCCTCGAACGCTCAGCTCCCTGGTCCTTCGCCAACTTGCTCCATCCACTCTCTACTTTCTGTGCATCACCTGCAAGAATTCCTACCCCTCCAGCAACCACTGCACCATGTTCCACACTCTGGATAAAGGCACCAAGGCTACTTCTGGCTCTCAGCTGGATGCTGGTGTATCTCTCTGGGTGGTCACTGCTCTTCTCCTTGCTTGCTTCCTGGCTATCTTAGCTTTTTTCTGTCTCCAGTTCTGGTGTTTGAGATGCCATGAGCCACGGTGGGCATACCACTCAAGCCCGCAGGAAGAAGTTGATGAGTTGGTGAGGTGGGCTGAGGATGCTCCAAGCCGAGGGCAGAGAGAGGAAGACCTGCAGGAGTTTCCCATGACAGTACTACTGACCAAGGGTTCTACTGCCATACCTGAGAGCTCCCACAGTTCTCCCTCTGCCTGCTTCTCCAACAAGGGGACTAATGATCAAGCTGCTATTATACTTCCTCATTGTGGACTATGAATGATAGATGAGTGGCTAAAGAGATCTGCTAATAATGAGTGTAGTCAATTTCTTGGCATGTGCTTAAAGTAATAGTGGCTGATTTTTTTCCCTTTGTCAAAAGAAAAATCTCATTTTTCTTTTCTCTTATGCTAGAGAAGATAAAATTTAAGGTTTGGATCAGTGTTACATAAACCCCCCCAAAGCCTCTAGCACACTGTGGCTTCTACCTATTTTCAGCTCATCTCAAGTGTACAGCATCTATTTTCCACCCTACATTTTGGAAGGGGAGAGTGCAGAGTGGGGTGTAGAGTGGCAGAAAATAATTGATAGATTACCTAGTCCAACAATCCCTCATCTACCATTTTATATAGGAAGAAGTGAAGCCTTAGGAAGATTGTATGAATTTAAGCAGTGTGTGGGGGAAAAAAAAAGACTGGCCTTAGATTTAAAAGATCTGTATCTGATTTCTAGCTCCAACAGTTACTTTATGGCCACTAACCCTGAGGATAGTGACGTTTGCACCAGAGAGGAAATGTGGCATCCTGGACTGAAAGGTAGCCTGGGACTCAGGGAGACCTGAATTCAAGTCCCACCTTGGACCCACACTGGCAATGTGCTCCCGGGCAAGTCACTTAAACTTTCAATGTTCCAGAAGATTATTCCCCCTTCCAAAATTAGAAGTTGCAGAACAGTTGTTGATCTACATTGAGGGAAGAAGTTATTCCTGAAGAGCACCCAATACAAATGAAATTATAGATTCAGTCAAGAACAAAATCAAAGAGAAATCTGTGTACTCTCTACTTCTTAAGGGCGTTGAGAAGAAAGGACTTAATAAACTAACTTTTAAGAATGATATAAGTATAGGTAATCAATGTTGTCCAAGATCACACAATTTCATTCCCCTGGGGATTATGTCTATCAACTCTGAGTCCCAAGCCAGATGCTTGAGAAAAATTTTGATATTAATAGTGACAGATTTTTGTTTAACTGAGTGGAAAACTTTTCTTGAATTTTGGTGAGATTTTCTATAGTCTTCTTAATAATTGAAATGTTCAGCTCTTGTGTTTTTCCTATTACAAAGCCTCCTGGCATGAAACTTCCTCCTTAGGTGAACTCAATGGTTGTGGATGATGGTCCAAAAAAGGCATGATGGCCTTAGGCTGGATTTGTGCTTGTAAATATAAATATCAGGAAGGGAAAAAGAGATTCATCTTCCAGCTCTGCTTAGATCAGTGTGAAACGAGGGCTTGCTGGCCCTTAAGGATGAAAACAGTGAGCAAAGACAGACATCTCTATAGTCTCCCTCATACCAACAACATCCATCCCTTCCCTCCACTCTACACCCATGTCATCACTTAACAGAGTCACAGATTATATGAGCACCTTGTAATTAGTATACCAAGAAAGAAGTAACCAAACTTAGAGAGGGTCATTATATACCTCCCCCATTCTCAAGCCCTTTGTGATAGTATGTGACCAGGATAGAATAAAATACCATGTCTTCACATTGTCATGCGCAAGTCAAATTTTCAGCCTAAATAAATCTGATTTTAAAAAGACTCCAGTATCCTTGTTTCTCTCCAATGTCCTTCTATCCCTAAGCCTTCTGAGTCATTGAGCTCCCAGTTTGAAAGATACTTCCCTTTATGTCATCTGCTGATGTGAGTTCTTCTGACAATTTAACAAGGAATGTGCTTATATATCACTGATATCCACTGACCTTGGACCCATAGAGGTAGTATGGCTGAACATTGGCAGGTTTGTCCCTCTGTGGTTCCTGGGTGAAGGGAATGGCTGTTCGGACAAAGCTGACACAGGAGAAGAGAGGGATCAAGAGTTAGATGTATTCTGAAATTCCAGTACAGGGATAAGTGCCATAACAAAACCCCTTCTGAACTAAATGGAGAGGATGGACTTCAACCATTATTAATTCAGGAGTTTCATCAAAGACTATGATGATCATGTTCTATCACATTCAAACAATAAGCATTTCTTAACCACCTAATATGGGCAAAGCCCTGCAATGGATGCTATAGGAGGTTATAAGTCCCTTTTCCACTTTTCCTTTTTGAAGTTACATGGCCATGGAAAAGTGAAATGGCTTGCAGAGCTGATTATCTGCTCTTAGCTGCATGTTTATCAAGGTCAAATTAGCTGAAAAGAGGATTGGGGTCCAAGAAGCCCCATATTTGGATCCAAAGGGAAAAATACTTTGTTAGAATCAGTAAAAAAAAAGCCATCCTAAAATAAGTCATAATTAACAAGCAGCTGTATTTTTATTATCTCCTTCCATAAATGGGAAAAAATGCAGCCTGAAATAAGTGATTGCTTTGCTTACAATCAGCAATTCAGTGGAACAGACAGGATCTAGATCTTAAGTCCCTTCTCACCATTTTCTTATATTTTATCTACATATGTGCATGTATGCATGTACAGGTGTCAATTTGTAAACATATATGACTATGTATCTAGAGATAAGTAATTATCTTTTGTGGAGCTGTGATTTGCTGTGAGAACTCTCTGGTAAGGAAGGGTTCTCCACCAGTGTAAGTTGATATTTTTCCATCAACCTGAAAGCCATAGATTCCTAGAACAAGCTCCTATAGAAATAGGACCATTGGGGCAGCTAAGTGGTGCAGTGGATAGAGCACCAGTCCTGAAGTCAGGAGGACCTGAGTTCAAATCTGGCCTCAGATACTTAACACGTCCTAGTTGTGTGACCTTGGGCAAGTCACTTAACCCAATTGCCTCAGGGGAAAAATGGGGCTATTGACCTAGAATTCCTGCCCCCATAGAAAACCACATATTAATGTTTTGTTTATTATTTAGTCATGTGTCTGACTCTTTGATCCAATTGGGGTTTTCTTGGCAAAGATACTGGAGTGTTGTGCCATTTCTTTCTCCAGCTCACTTTACAGATGAAGAAACTGGGGCAAATAGTGTTTAAATGATTTGCTCAAGTTCATATAAGTATTAAGTATCTGAGAACAGATTTGAACTCAGATCTTTCTAACTCTAGTCCTGGCACTCTATGCCACCTGTCTTTTTTTTTTGCTTCTTTTGTTAAATATTTCCCAATTGCATTTTCAGGCTATCATCAGGCTGTGTGTTTGGCTTGCCTATCCTAGAGAATGGAGACCTCTTGTCCCAGGGTTACACAGCCAATAAACATCAGAGATGGTACCTGGCCTACTTCCTGGCATCTAGCTATTACCCAATGCTGCCTCTCTTCCCTTCTTTTACATAAGAAAATGAAGATTCAGAGAGGGGAGGTGACCTGTGTAGTCAAATGGCTGATAAGTGGCAGAGAATGGATTCTAATTCGTCTGACTCTGAGTCCAATGCCCATTCTAAAATACTAAGCTGTCTCTCCATCTACCAGCTATCTCAACTAATTTTCTGGGTCACATGGAGGAGAGAATCCCAAGGGAATTAAAAAGCCCATTCTGTCACATGTTTTTTACATGTTATTGGTGTAGATGTGTGTAAAAAGTGGACCTATGTGTATCTCATGCATGAACTTCGATATATCTATCGATATAAGCCTTTCTGCACATAAGTCACTGAGTATCACAGTTATTTGTGAACATGATTTATTCTCCTACCCAGAATGTAAGTTCTTGAGGGCAAGGAGTCATATCTTCTCTCTCTCTCTGTGTAGAGCATGTATCTACGATAACTCCATCTCTTACTTGTGTGATATGACTTGGTCAAGTCTGTTAACCTCTCAAAAGCCTTAGTTTTATTTTCCCTATAATATACAGGTAATGTATATCACACTTACACTACCAGGAGCATAGTGAGGAAAAGCACTATGGAAACATGAGTTTTGGGTCCCTTACAATACCAAGCAGGCTGAGTGCTATATATGGGGTAGGATCCCGAGGAACATTTGTTGACTGATTTTAATTATGTACAGGTATATTGAGATATGCATATGTGTGAATATATTCATGAACATAAATACTATATAGCTGTGTATTTACATGGCTCCTCTGTGTATCTGCATATCTCACCATTTAGAATGTGAGCTTCTGGCAAGCAAGGCCTCTGTTTGCTATTCTATTGGTTTCCTTAGCATTGTCCCCGGCCCTTAGTAAGCAGTCAATAAATGCTTTTTCATTCATTATTCATGTAGATTGTGCTTGACATTCAAGGCCCTAAGCAGCCTGGAACTTTCCAGTTTGATCTCATATTACATCCTTCTATGTACTCTATATACAAGTCAAACTAAGAATGCTGTACCTCCTAATATATCTTTATGCTTTTCCACCTTTTTTCACACTGTCTTCTATACCAGGAGTGCCCTTTTAGGTGGTACAGCGGATAGAATGCTGGGCCTTGAGTCAGGAAATTCAAATGTGACCTCAGATACCTACTAATTGTGAGAACTTGGGCAAGCCATTTTACCTGTTTGTCTCAGTTGCCTCAATTATAAAATGAGAATAATAACAGCACCTGCCTTGAAGGGATGTTGTGGGGAATCAAATGAGATCATATCTGTAAAGAGCTTAGCACAGTGCTTGCCACACAGTAGGTACTTTATTCCTGCTTATTCCTGCTCCCCTTCTCTTTCTTCCTTTGAAATCCAGTTCTAGGCCATATCCTCTGGCATTGTATTTCCTGACCTTCCCCTCGGTATTTTGTTTTGCACCTGTTAATGCATCAATCATGTAATATTGTCCATTATTACCTATGTTGTAGATGGACTTTATTGTTGTTGTTTTTTGTTGTTGTTTTTTCCTACTAGACTTTAGGCTGCTTAAGGATAAGGACCCTATCCTCCCTAATCTGGATCTGCCATAATGTCTACATGGTCCTCTAAACACAGGAGATACTTAACATGTATTGTCAGCACACACAGTACACATTCACACCTCCCCTAAGAGCAGAACCCCACAACTCTCCATCCGTCACAAAAACCTTCTTACCGATTAGTGGATCCATTGTAGCAGTAGTTGGGGAGGAAGTCAAAGTTCAGCTCCCAGAACACATGGAGGGTGATGCGACCATAGGGAGCAGAAACATTGTGATTGGCTTCCCGGAACATGGCGTCAAAGCTGTCCAGAGTCATGTGCTTACACAGTAGCCGATGTGTTAGACGGTTGATCTCTAAAAGCCATTCAAGCTCCTGCCCCAGAGAAAGAAGACAGAGTTGGTTGTCTGAGCCTTCACTTACCTCCAGGATTTTGATGAGGAGACAACAAAATAATGGTATATGATAATTCTTTGAAAAGTAAAAACTGCTTAAGGCAATGCAAGGGATGAAGGGGCTTAATTGGACAGAAAGGAAGTTGATAAAATAGGAATTTAAAAACACACTAGATTGAAAACTTCATGAGGGCAGAGACAATATTCTTTAGGAAAAGAAAGAGTGCTCTGAACACAAGAGGTCCTTAAGTTTAGGAGTCAGCATTTTTTTTCAGAAGAGAGACTTTAGAGACCATCTGGCTTTACCTTCCAGAATCCTGAAGCCAATGGTACCTGATTAGTAATTCCCTCTATAACATATTCATTAAGTGCTCATCATGTCACCTTCTTCCTCAATAAACTCCAGGGGCTCCCTTCCACCTCCAGGATCATATACTGCCTTTTTTTTTTTTTTTTTTTTTTTTTTTGCATTTCAAGCTCTTCACTATCTGGACTCTTCCAGATTTCTTACACTTTAGCCTCCTCCATCTGACATCTGCATCTGTAGTCTGCACTCCAGCCATATTGGCATCTTGGCTGGAGTACACACAACACCTTAACCTCCTCTGAGCCTCTGCATTCTTTCACTCCTCTATTTCTTTGTTCCTCCCTTCTCCTTTTCTCTCTTCCCATAGTCTATCTTTCAGTCTGTCTTTCTTTTTCTCTTGTCTGTCTGTCTCTGTGTGTGTGTCTCTCATCTTTCTTTTCTTTCTCTCCTTCTTTCTCTCTCTCTCTTCCTTTTTGTACTCTGTCTCTTTCTGTCTCTCACTCTCCTCCTTCTGTCTCTCTCTTCTTCCCCCCTTCCCTCTCCTCACCATCTCTTTTTTCTTTTCTCTTTCTCGCCTTTTATTTTCTTTGCTTTTTTTTTTTTGGCTGAGGCAATTGAGATTAAATGACTTGCCCAAGGTCACACAGCTAGGAACTGTTAAGTATCTGAGGCCACATTTGAACTCAGGTCTTCCTGACTTCAGGGCTGGTGCTCTATCCACTGTGCCACCTAACTGCCCCTTTCTCTCCTTTTCTTTTTCATTCTCTCTGTCTCTCTGTTTCTCTCTCCTCCCCCCATCTTTCTTTTCTTTCTCTCTCTTTTCTTTTTTTAATTAATTTTTTTATTTGCAAAACATATGTATGGGTAATTCTTCAACATTAACCCTTACAAAGCTTTCTGTTACAAATTTTCCCCCCTATTCCCCACCCCTCCCCTAGATGGCAGGATATCCACTACATGTTAATTATGTTAAAATACTTGACAAGTCGAATATATGTATACATATTTCTACACTTATCATTGTTGTGGAAGAAAAATCGTATCTACAAGAAAAAAAAATATGAGAAAGGAAACACAATGCAAGCAAACATCAATCGAGAGCATGAAAATGTTATGTTGTGGTCCACATTTCACATCCCTCTCTCTGGGTGTATATGGCTTTCTTCAGTGAACAATTGGAACTGGTTTGAGACATTTCATTGTTGAAGAGAGCCATGTCCATCAGAATTGATCGTCATATAGTATTGTTGTTGCTGTGTTTAATGATCTCCTGGTTCTGCTCGTTTCACTCAGCATCAGTTCATGCAAGTCTCTCCAGGCCTCTCTGAAATCGTCCTGCTGGTCGTTTCTTACAGAACAATAATATTCCATAACATTCATATACCATAATTTATTCAGCCACTCTCCAATTGATGGGCATCCCTTCAGTTTCCAGTTTCTAGCCACTACAAAAAGGGCTGCCACAAACATTCTTGCACATGTGGGGCCCTTTCCTTCTCTTACGATTTCTTTGGGATATAAACCCAATAGAAATGCTGCTGGGTCAAAGGGTATGCACAATTTGATAACTTTTTGAGCATAGTTCCAAATTACTCTCCAGAATGGTTGGATTCGTTCACAGTTCCACCAACAATGTATTAGTGTCCCAGTTTTCCCACATCCCCTCCAACATTCGTCATTATCTTTTCCTGTCATTTTAGCCAATCTGACAGGTGTGTAGTAGTACTTCAGAGTTGTCTTAATTTGCATTTCTCTGATCAATAGTGATTTGGAGCAACTTTTCATATGACTAGAGATGGCTTTAATTTCATCATCTGAAAATTGTCTGTTCATATCCCTTGACCACTTATCTATTGAAGAGTGGCTTGAATTCTTATACATACAAGACAACTTTCTATATATTTTAGAAATGAGACCTTCATCAGAACCATTAAATGTAAAGATGATTTCCCAATTTATTGCTTCCCTCCTAATCTTGACTGCATTGGTTTTGTTTGTAAAAAAACTTTTTAACTTAATATAGTCAAAGTTATCTATCTGGTGTTCAATTAAGAGTTCCAGTTCTTCTTTGAACATAAATTTATTCCATCTCCATAGGTCTGAGAGGTAAACTATATTACGTTCCTCTAATTTACTTATAGTATCACTCTTTATATCTAAATCATGAACCCATTTAGATCTTATTCTGGTATGTGGTGTTAGATGTGGGTCAAGCCCTAATTTCTTCCACACTAGTTTCCAATTTTCCCAGCAGTTTTTGTCAAATAGTGAGTTCTTATCCCAGAAGCTGGGGTCTTTGGTTTATCAAAGACTAAATTGCTCTAGTTATTGCCTAGTTTGTCCTGTGATTCTATCCTATGCCACTGATCGACTAGTCTATTTCTCAGCCAGTATCAAATGGTTTTGATGACCGCTGCTTTATAATATAGTTTTAGATCTGGTACAGCAAGTCCACCATCATCAGCCTTTTTTTTCCATTAATTTCCTTGAAATTCTTGATCTTTTGTTCTTCCAAATGAATTTTGCTACTATTTTTTCTAGATCTGTAAAATAATTTCTTGGGAGTTTGATTGGCACTAAATAAGTAAATTAGTTTGGGTAGTATTGTCATTTTTATTATATTTGCTCAGCCTACCCATGAGCATTTTATGTTTTTCCAACTGACTAGGTCTGATTTTATTTGTGTGGAAAGTGTTTTGTAGTTTAGTTCATATAGTTCCTGACTTTCCCTTGGCAGATAAGATTCCCAAATATTTTATACTATCAACAGTTATTTTGAATGGAATTTCTTTTTTTATCTCTTGCTGTTTGAACTTTATTGGTGATATATAAAAATGCTGATGATTTATGTGGATTTATTTTGTATCCTGCAACTTTGCTAAAGTTGTGAATTGTTTCTAGTAATTTTTTAGTCGAGTTTCTAGGGTTCTCTAAGTATACCATCATGTCATCTGCAAAGAGTGATAATTTGGTTTCCTCATTACCTACTCTAATTCCTTTAATCTCTTTTTCTTCTCTTACTGCCAAAGCTAACATTTCTAAGACAATATTAAATAATAATGGTGACAGTGGGCAGCCTTGTTTCACTCCTGATCTTATTGGGAATGGTTCTAGTTTGACTCTTTTACATATGATGCTTGCTGATGGTTTTCCCTCTCTTCTTTTTTCTCTTTCTCTTCTCTGTCTTCTGTGTTTCTTTCTGTCTTTCCTCCTCCCTCTTTCTCTTTCTCTCCTTCTCTATCTTTCTCCCTTCTCTCTTTTTCAGTATCTCTCTTTGTCTCTCTCTATCCCTCTCTCCCCTGACTTTTAGATTTCTTGTCTTTCTTCAAAGTCAGCTCAAACATTTCCTTCTACAATAAGTCTTTTCTTCTATCTATGAGAGCCTTCTCTAAGGTTATTGCCCTTATATTTTATATATTTGGCATATATCTGATTATTTATATATTATCTTCCTCCATTCGAGTATAAATCCCTTGAAGGTAAGGACTATTTTTGCTTCTCTTTGTATCTTCATAACTTATCACAGTATCCAGCTTATAGTAAGTGTTTAATAAATATTTTTTGATTGATTAGTTAATAGTCATTGATATATATTATCTCTAATTCTGAGACTAACTTTATGATGTAGTTAGGTAGTAGAGTGGCAATGATAGGCCTGGAGTCAAGAAGACTCGAGTTCAAATTAAGATCCAGACCTTCAGTACCTATAAAAATTTGAGTAAATCACTTAACCTTTTTGCCTCAGTTTTCTTAACTGTAAAATGGGAACAATAATAGTACTTACCTCACAGGGTAGAGGATTAAATGAGATAATATTTGTAAAGCACTTAACACAATGCAAAATTAATTAAATAAATGCTTATTCCCTACCTTGACATATACTATCTCCTTTAGTTCTATGAACAACTCTATGAGATAGGTGCTGTTGTTCAGTCACTTTAATCATCTCTGCCTCTTTGTGGAATTTTCTTGGCAAAGGTACTAAAGTGGTTTGCTACTTCTTTCTCCAGCTTATTTTACAGATGAAGAAATTGAGGATTAAATTATTTGCCCAGGGTTACCCAGTTAGTAAGTGTTTGAAGCCAGATTTGAACTCAAGATGAATATTCCTGACTTCAGGTCCAGCACTCTATCCACTGTGCCTCTCAACTGCTCCATGAGGTAAGGAGTATAAGGAATTGATCCAAATTTGAGATTTCATCAGTGGAGGGAAATATCTCCATAGAAATTCCCTCTACAACTTGCAGGAACTGATGCTAAGTGAAATGAGCAGAACCAGGAGATCATTATACACAGCAACAACAATATTACATGATGATCAATTCTGATGGACATGGCTCTCTTCAACAGTGAAATGTCTCAAGCCACTTCCAATTGTTCAGTGAAGAAAGCCATGTACACACAGAGAGGGGGATATGAAATGTGGACCACAACATAACATTTTCATGCTCTCTATCAATGTTTGCTTTACATTGTGTTTCCTTTCTCTGATTTTTTTTCTTGTAGATACGATTGTTCTTGCACAACAATAAGTGGGGAAATATGTATACATATATTCGACTTGTCAAGTATTTTAACACAATTGACATGTAGTGGACTTCCTGCCATCTAGGGGAGGGGAGGGAACTGGGAGGAAAATTTGTAACGGAAAGCTTTGTAAAGATCAATGCTGAGGAACTACCCATACATATGTTATACAAATAAAAAGCTTTAATAAAAAAAAAGAAATTCCCTCTACCAATGAAGATCTTATCTGATTCTCACAACAACCCTGGGAGGTAGGTGCTACCTGGGTATGTAGTCCCATTTGACAAATGGGGAAATTGAGGTAAACAGAGGTCAAGTGACTTGCTCAGAATCACATAGCTAGTAAATGACTGAGAGTGGACTTGAATTTAGTTCTTCCTAACTTCAGATCCAGCCTTCTATCCACTGCTCCACCAAGCTGCCTAAATATCTGAAAGGCTACCAGGTGTATGGCCCCAGAAGTTAATTAAGAAACACTGGACAGAAGTTGAAAAATGGCACATGTAAGCTCAATATAATGGAAAAATTCCCCAAAATGAGAGTATCCCAAAAGTGCTTTTCTCTCTTAAGAGTTCTTAAAGGAAAATCTGGATGAGCACTCATTGAATATGTTATAGAGGGAATTACTGATCAGGTACCATTGGCTTCAGGGGCTCCTTCTAGCTCCAGGATTCTAGAGGGTAAAGCCAGATGGTCTCTAAAGTCTCTCTCCTGAAAAAATGCTGACTCCTAAATTTAAGGGCCTCTTGTGTTTAGAGCACTCTTTCTTTTCCTAAAGAATATTGTTTCTGCCCTCATGAAGTTTTCAATCTAGTTGGAAGATATGAATTAAACCCAATGTAACTATAATATAAAATGAAACTTGAAAAGTGCATGAGATGCACAAACCAAGAGCTCTTTAAGGCCTAAGGAGAGAAGACTCAGCACTGACTCTAACATTTTATTATTCCCAGAACTCATTAGGTATCAGGTTTCTAAAGCAGAAAAGCAATGAGGCAATTACTTTTGTTAGATTGTGGCTATGCAGCTTCTTTCTCCTAATCAACATGAGTCAAGGCCACCTTGACCCAGCAAACTGAGCATTATCTTGGGGTTACTGTACTGGATTCTCAGAAAAAGATGCTCTCTGGGGGCTGTCTTTTTTCTGTGATCAAAAGCAGTACCTCTCAAATTTACCAACAAAGAGCACATTTTGTATTGTGAGGAAAGAGGAGAGACTATTCTGTTCTCTAAGTTGGTCGAAATAAACTCTTATAGAACACAAGGTAACATTACACTTTTCTGATGTGATTTGGGACCAACAGAATGAACCAACTGCCCCCTTTCACTGTGAAAAACTGGCAAAAATTCACCACAAAGAGAAAAACTTCCATTTTCCTCTCAAATACTATTGAAACAAAATATTTTCTACAAAATGTTAAGTTCCCACTTCATACTTACAACCTACATCTATTTTAAATTCTGGGACATTCAAAAACACATAGAATTTCAGAGTTAAAAAGGACCTTAAATATAGAATACTGAGGCATCAAAGTAGAACACTTTTTGGATGATCTGAGTTAAAATTAGATAGCTGCCATTTTCTACCTGTGTGATCAGTCAATTAACCTTCTTAGGCCTTAGTTTTCTCATATATAAAATAAGTGGGTTGGACCAAATGGCCTCTCAGTTCCAGATCTATGATTCTTCAGAATTGGAATAAAAATGCAGAATATAAAAACTGAAAGAAATCTTAGAATACAAAATATAATTTGTTGTTGCTTTGTTGTTTAATTGCTGTCATGTCTGACTCTTAGTGACTCCATGACTTTGTTCATGGGATTTTCTTGGCAAAAATACTGGAGTGGTTTGCCATTTCCTTCTCCAATGGATCATCTTTTTGGATCCTCTTTTTTATCAGGCAAACAAAGTTAGGAAGTATTGGAGTTTGCATTTGAAGACAGATCTTCCTGACTGCAAGCTCTATTCACTAAGCTACCAGTTGCTTTAAAATATAATTATGTATCTGAAAAAGAACTTATGAGATTCATTTAGTGCAATCTTTTCATTTTGGAGATGTGGAGACTGACATTCAGAGAGGAGAGGACCTGTACAATCCCTCTCAATGTTTGTGTCCGAGCTGAGAGTAAATATCAGGCCTTCTATCTACCATCCTGATGTTCTTTTCTCTATGTCAACCTCAGGGAAGCTTTGAGAAGAAAGGGGCCTGGGAGAGTGTAGCTATGTTTGAGTTCCATTCTCCCACATCCTGGTAATGCTGTTCATGTATTTGGTTCTAAACATCTTGGGGAATAAACAGTTATGCTTATGAGTCAGGAGCAGAACTTTAAGAGATTACTGGAGAATGTCAAAATCTCTGTTTTTGTTTCCAATTAGAGATCATGGGATCACAAATTTAGAGCTGAAAGGGACTTTAGAGGCCACTGAGTCTAACCCCCTCTTTGAAAATTAGGAAACTGGAGGTAATTAGATTGTGCAATGGATAGAGCACGAGACCCTGAAATCAGGGGGACCTGACTTCAAATATGGCCTCAGACACTTGACCCTGGGCAGATCACTTAACCCCAATTGCCTCACCCCAAAATAAATAAATAAAAATGAGGAAACCGAGGAACAGAAAATTTACATGCCTTGCCCAATACCACATAGCTGGTTGGCTTGGAACCAGATTTTTCTCTTGACTCCAAGGCCAATATTCTATTGACTATATGATGTTTTCTCTCAATTTTGCTCTATTGAGGATGGGAAGAAATAAAAGCTCCATTTCTCTTCATAAGAAAGTCTCTCTATTAACTACTAGTCATTTGCTTTCTAGATATTCTATCTCCACAAATCCAACTCAGGAACCAGTTCTGGGTCCAGACCCTCAGAACAGTCAATTCTCTTACCACAATAGAGGTCAGGTCCTCACTCTCAAATCGGCTGATGGCTTGATCTAAAGATTTATACATTGCAGCAGAGATACGCTGGGTAATGAGCCTGTTTAGGTCAATTGACCTCCCAAGCAGCTGTGGAGAAGGAGAGAAGTTATTTAACATTCATGCAGGCAGGCAATGAAGAAAATGCTAACAGCAGGCTTGGGGCAGCGATTCTGGGCACTGATTTAGGTGACTTTTTTCTCCAACTTGAATCCTAAATTTAGCCCCTGTTTCTTCTCTACCTCTTCATCTTCCCTTCCACACCCCCACATCCTAACAAACCCATCTCAAAGTCACTGCAAAGCAGCAGGTTCTTTAAGTATGACCTACTTCTACACAGCTACTGCTGTCATATCACAGAGGTATATTTTAATGCCAGTGGCATAAAGGAAGGGTTTATTTCAGAAATGCAAAATATAGCAGAGGAGAAAATTTCCCCAGTGCATAGACATGGTTATTATCGCACATGCCCTATATAATAATAAATACCTCATTGGAAAAATCTTGTATGCATTGATAGCATTTCACTATATGTCATTACCACCACCATCATTAATACTGTTAGTTAAATTTTCTATCTTTCTTTCCCTAAAGGGGAAACATGTTCTACTGACAGTAACAGATCTCTTGTAGTTAAAGAGCTGTATTGCATTCTCTTAGGGCCATCTTGTGGATCATTATGGCTGTTTCCAGAACTGAATTCAATATATCAGCTTTGGGGAAAGTGGAATCACATTCAACTCAACATGCTCAACAAGCATTTATTAAGCACTTCTCAGATCTCAAGTGTCTAAAACATGGTACAAAGAGTGTTGGGCTTGGACACCTCTGATACTTATTTGCTGTATGACCCTGGGCAAGTGACTTAATCCCTTGTACCTCAAGCAACTTTTTTTTTCTTTTTTTAAGAATTATTTAATATTTCTTCCAGTTATATTTAAAACAATTTTTAAAAATTTTTTAAAAGTTTTTTTGAGTTCTAGGTTCCTTTATCCCCATCCACAATTAATGTGAAGTTATACAAAGCATTTCCATAATCGTCAAGTTGTGAAAGAAAACAGATTTCCCATCTTAATGAAAATAAAAATCCTCAAAAAAAATTAGTTAAAAATAAAGAGAGACAGACAGAGAGAGTAATAGAGAATGTCAAGCAACTTTTTAAGTCTTAGATACTAAGCCATAGAGATGTTGTAATATGTGATCTAAGTTGAGTTTCCATACCAGAAATTCCCTTCATTAATGAATTTCTTAGATAGCTCCAAACTACCTTCCCAGCCTTATTGGATATTACTCTCCTTCATACAACATTTGGTACAATCAAACTGGCTTTTTTATTGTGCCTTACACTTGAACCTCCGACTTCTGTTTCTACATCTTAGCACTAGTTATCTCCTCATCCATAACCCTTGAACTTCCTCCTTCACAGTCCAGTTCAAGCATTTCCTTCTACCTAAGGCCCTTTCTCATCCCCTTAGCAGCTGATGCATCTATCACCCATTATCATGCTTATATTCATTTATTTTTGTATATACTCTTTATAAACTTAAAGCTAATTAGGCTATCTTCTCCAGTAGAATGTAAGCTCCTTGAGGTCAGTTCTGTTTTCACCCAGTTATCAAGTCCTAGTACATAGTAGACAATAAATGTTTGTGGATTGATTGACTAGTTTATGTGCAAGGAATTATGTTAAAGTACAGGGGATATGGAAAGATGAATACTGAAGAATGCCAAAGTTTTCTTTCAATTAGTCAAAATGACAAAATGTTCATGATTACAAATTCTTCTTTCTGTAGCCTTTTAATTTCTCTGAGGGATCAATATTCATGGTATCAAAGTTGTACAGCTGAAAGAGATCTTAGAGATCTAGTCCAAGTTCTTCACTTTACACATGAGATACTTATTCAGGGAATAACAAAATGACCTGCCCAACATTACATATAAGTAGAACCAGTATTCAAACTGAGGTTTTCTCACTTCCAATCCAAGAAGCACTGGATTCTTCTATTACTATGTCAAGGTCATAGTCAATTATAGTAAGGATGTACTGGAGTTAGCTCTAACTAGCTGCTCTGGATGTGAGCATTTAAATTTCAGAAATCAGCAAATGCTACAAGTCAGGGCTTGATTTATTGTTTTTTTTGATTGTCTAGCTTTAAGAAAATATTAATAATGTAATCTAAACTTAAAAGTGTGCATACATTTTCTTCCTTAGAGAATCAGGCTGTTAAGCATTTCCCAGCACATTCTGTATTATTTTATAAACCTTGCTTGATGTCAACAGGAGTATAGTAGAAAGGTCAAGAAAACTCTAGTGACTGGAGGCATCATCAATGGCACCATCATGAATGGAACCAGCACCATCACCACCACCACCATCATCAAGCATTTATATAGCACATTAAGGACTGCAAAATACTTTGTATCCGTTATCTCATTTGAATTCTACAATACCCCTGATTACAATTCTATCATTTCCTTTGATCTTTGGGACCTTTGCTAGTCCTTGTTGTGACATTACTTCTCTCCTTTCCTGCAAAAATCACTGGGCAAGGCAGGGCTGTGCACAAACCATGTAATTAGCACAGAGAGCTAAGAACTCCAGGGTTATTTAGCTGACAGCTTGTCACACAGTGGGGTTCCCAAAAGTAGGATATAAAGTCTCCATGTTTATCTGCAGCCTGACTTCCCTAGTTATCTTCAAATCTTTCACAGGGGAAGTTTTCATGCTTAGCTCTCAGAACTATTTCCTGGACATTAAGAATCAAACATGATGATTGGGAATATCAATTTTTACTTTGGAATTATTTGATTATCCTACACCTTAGAGACTCCCCCTCCCCATCTTTCTAACCTTAAAGGTCTGACTATTTACAAATAGTAGGCAAAGGTAAGAAGAGAGGAACTTAAAATTTATATAGGTGATGAATAAAATGTTAAAAATTGGACCAATAAATCAACAAACATTAATTAATTACTATGTGCCAGTACTATGCAAAGAGCTGATGATACAAACACAAAAATGATACAGTTCTTTCTATTAAGATATGATAGTTTAACGAGGGGAAATAATGTTTACCTATATGGGAATAACTACTTGGATAAGCAGCAGTTGATTTTTGAGGGAACAATGCTGGTAGCTGGGGGTTTCATGGAGACAATGTCACTTTATCTGAGCCTTGAGACTGAGATTTTAAGAGATAGGGCTAAGACAGACTTGGGGACACGCATAGAAAGGACTATGGTGGACAGCCACTTACGGGTAGGTGGGGAAGGTAGGAAGAAAAAAACTTTTAAAAAGTGCTTTATGTACTAGCACTTTTACAACTATTAAATGCTTTCATAAATACTATCTCATTTGATCTGTACAACACCCCTGGAGGTTGTTTTGTTGTTGAGTTATTTTAGTTGTGTTGTTGTTTTGTTATTGAGTTGTTTTAACTGTGTCTGGCTCTCAGTGACCTCATTTGGATTTTCCTGCCAAAGATACTGGAGTAGTTTGCCATTTCCTTCTTGAGCTTGTTTTACAAATGAAGAACTCCAGAGGCAAGGTACTATTATTATTCCCTTTTTTACAGTTGAGGAAATTGAGGCAAAGAGAACTTAAAATGACTTGCTCAGAATTACTGCATTTGAACTCAAGTTTTACTGATTACTGGACCTGTGTCCTAAAGGCTGCTTCTGGTAGGAGAGGAGATTGACAGCAGCCATTAGCCACCAAAGGTAGACTCAGGGGAGGAAAAATAATCATTCAAGTTCATATATGTTGAGAGATACAATTTATCATACATGAAATACTATGGATATTTTATATCCTTCAAAGTGCTAATTTATTTTCTTGGTTCAATCTAGAACAGATCACATGACTGCTTTGGCCCAAACACCCATCTCTAAAGGAGTTTTAGATGTTCCTTGGCTATTGGCTCTTTTCCACCTTACCTGGACGTGTCTCTGTTTCAGTAGAGTTTCATAGCGATTAGATGGTGGATATGGAATAATGACTCCATAATTCTTGCATTCCGCTCTAAAACGTTTATCCAATAGTACACTGGATCGAGAGAAAAATAAGACAAATTAACATAACCATCCTCAGAATTTATCTGTTCAGAACAGAAAATCTATGTTATCAGAGTCTCCCTGAATAATTTTCAATGTTAATTTTTACCCTAGGTGGCAGAAAGTGGAGTGAGGAGTCAAAGTGACTGCTTCCTGGGCATGTCCTTGCTTCTCTTTTCATCATATATAAACAGCTTGATATAAGAGATATATTCCTCAATAGGAATTTTACAAGCAAATCAAATTTGGGCAAATATAAGCATATTTCCAAACCTGTCAAAGCAGTTAACCATCTCAAATAATGATTCTCCAATTGCATGCAGTTGTGGCATGAAATTTTGGATGTAATAATATTGCAGATGAAGGAAAATTTAGAAATAATTTTATTTAATACAAAATTTCCTCATCAAATATTTATGGTACAATATTTACAAAATAAGTAAACTTGCCTATCTTATACAGTAACCTCAATATACATCAGATTCTAAAAAAAAATTGGTTCCTGTGCATGTCTGAGTGTCTCAAATCTCCTGTGATGTTGCCAATTCAAATGTTTATAGGACAGGACTTCTCAAAGTAAAGAATATTGTGTCATAAGCAAAAATGTTATGACCTAAAATCATGTTATAGGGAACCTTTTTAAAATAAGAAAAAAATAATTTTATAATGTAATTATTTTGCAAATTCAGATTTTCTCATATTAGCTTTTCCTGAAGTGGGCCATAACCAAGCTTGAGGCCCTTAATGATAATCATCTTGAGTCTGATAAGGAGAGACAGATTGGAGTATGAGTCAGATATTTTCTTTCATAATAGCATTGGAACTAATTAGAATGACCTTCTGAATCTTGTTTTAGGTTTTTATGCTGGGATTGTGGATAGCACATCTCTTTTTTTTTGGAGAAGCAGGAGACTGAATTCTAGGCAATGGGAAATATTAATATTTTCTTTTGGATTATCTGGTTATTCTTTACCTCAGAGACGTAAAGGTCTGATTAAGGATTAAATTGCCCATTTACAAATGACTGTTATGGGTAAGAATAGAGCTACTTTGAATTTATGTAGGAGATGAATAAAATGTTAATAGTTTGATCAATCAGCAAGTATTAATTACTATGGGCAAGAAACTGGAAACTGAATGGATGCCCATCAATTGAAGAATGGCTGAATAAATTATGGTATATGAATGTTATGGAATATTGTTGTTCTATAAGAAACGACCAGCAGGATGATTTCAGAGAGGCCTGGAGAGACTTTGCATGAACTGATGCTGAGTGAAATGAGCAGAAGCAGGAGATCATTACACACGGCAACAACAATACCATATGATGATCAATTCTGATGGACATGGCTCTCTTCAACAATGAAATGTTTCAAACCAGTTCCAATTGTTCAGTGAAGAAAGCCATATACACCCAGAGAGAGGGGTATGAAATGTGGACCACAACATAACATTTTCATGCTCTCTATTGATGTTTGCTTGCATTGTGTTTCCTTTCTCAGATTTTTCTTTCTTGTAGGTATGATTTTTCTTGCACAACAAGATAAGTGCGGAAATATGTATACATATATTTAATTTGCCAAGTATTTTAACATAATTAACATGTAGTGGATTTCCTGCCATCTACAGGAGGGGTAGGGAGTAGGAGGGAAAAATTTGTAATGGAAAGCTTTGTAAGGGTCAGTGTTGAAGAATTACCCATACATATGTTTTGCAAATAAAAAGCTTTAATAAAGAAAAAAGTAAATAAATAAAAATAAAAAATAAAAATCAATGATTGGCAGAGGGAAAGAAGAGTAAAAAAAAAGTATTAATTACTATGTGTCAGGAACTATGCAAAGAGGTAGAGGAGCAAGAACAAAAATGATATAGTCCTTTCCATCAAGGATTTTATCATTTAGCCAGGGAGATGACTTGTCCCAGTGGATTTTTGAGAGGTAATATCACTCACCACTCTATCCAGAGGATTTTCATACCTGCCAGCCATTGCTTTGTAGTAGGCAAAAATCTGATCCGCTAATTTATACACAAACTGATCGAAACAAAGATTGACCTGATGAAGAAAACAGAGAGTATTATTGGCTTCTCTTAAGCACTATTATTTTAATTTATGAAATGGAAAAGAAACAATTTATATGGTTTTCAATGTTATCTTGATCTACAGTAAGAGCTGAGGTGGCAGAAAGAAACAAGAGTTCTGGATTCTGTGTGAAGAGGACTACATTCATATTTCACCTCTGATATATACTGGTTGTGTGATCTTGGCCAAGTGAGCCTTAGTTTACTCATCTGTAAAATGAGAATGGTAATATTTGCTCTATTTGTCTCAAAGGGTTGTTGCAAAGAAAGCATTTTGTAGATGTTAAAATACCATGAAAACTGATGAATTAGTATTTTAATTATTTTATAGGTGGAAGGCGAGGCCCTTCTTCTCCATGGGTCTCCAGATTGTCTGCATAGAATGACAAAGTTGTTTAGTCACCAAAATCTTCACAGAAGCAGGAGTACAAAGGTTAATCTACTGTAATCTGCCTTGGACTCAGAATGTAGGATTTTGGATGAGGGGTGAGGGGCAACATCTCTCAGAAATTTAACTCAACACACATCCTCTATTGCTGAACTGCTGTGTTTCTATTTTGCATCTCACTTGGGACATGCTTTACAAACTCTAGCATGGATATTTGGGTGATTTTTTTTATTCCTCTGGCTTCTAAACTGTTTTTCCTTCCTGTTTATTATTGTTTTTTACCAGTTTTCCACATTTTTTTTACTAAGACCAGTAGGGTTAAGTGACTTGTCCAGGGTCACACAGCTAGGAAGTGTTAAGTGTCTGAGACCATATTTGAACTCAGGTCCTCCTGACTTCAGGGCTGGGGCTCTATCCACTGTGCCACCTAGTTGTCCCCTGGTTTTCCATATTCTTTCAAAGAATCAGAATCTCAAAATTAGAAAGAACTTTTTGTCATCTTGTCTAAATTGTACCTAAAAAACCCAGTTCCCTCTACAACACTACCTGAAAAGTGACCATCCAGCTTCCATTTAAAATATGCTATGTTATGAGGCATCCTACTTCACATTAGGACAAATCTGATTATTAGGAAGTTTTTCCTTACATCTAGACAAAACTGATGTCTCTGAAACTTTGCTTTCTTGGACAAAGTAAAATACATCTAAATTGCTCCCCCCCCCATTACAGCCCTTCAAATATTTGAAGAAAATGGTCATATACTCCCTAAATTTTTTCCAGGTTAAATATTCCCAGTGCTTTTGACCAATTATCATATAATATGCAGATCTCTTTAATATATTGCTTAGGTGTTGATGGCTTAGAATAAGTATAAATAGCAAACTGTTTTCTGGCCAGAAACTCTAAAGGTCTTCTCCACTCAGATAAATATCTATGGGACAGTAAATTGGACCTTTTTTTGTCTCAATTTTTCCCTAGTTCTTAGTCACTGAATTTGACTAAGTGATGTCTCAGACAAATTGAGTTTTGGGAAAGACATTAATTTAAGAAGTTAAAGATCGCCCACTGCATCCTGGCTCATCCCCATCTTGATCTTCGTTCTGTCACTGGACTTCATGGCTGGAAAAGAGAACTAGGCTGATTTTGTATAGTTCTGCCTCACTCAAATCCAATTGATGCACAAGTCAAGACATCATGTTTGTGAGAATGAGGACAGATAACAGAAACAATATATGGTATGGTCTATAGTCTCTCCATCAGCCTTAATGCCTCATCCTGGGCATGCTCCATTTTGTTAATATCTTTCTTGAAATGTGGTGACCAGTATCAAACATAAAGCTAAATCCTAACACACGATGGAAAACCATCAGTGGTGAACTTATGTTCCAGCATGAATAAAGGTTCACCTCAGAAACAGAAGTTCAACCATTCAACAAAGGCTGTAAATGGGCCAGGGCTGGGGCTATAAAAGACATGTGGGTGAGGAAGGGGAAAGATGTGAAGACATATAATTGAAATAGGTTATATTTAACTATTCTATCCTGCATTCTTTTTTCACTAAATCCTCAGATCTGGAAGACCCACTTCTTTGTAGAAACTTCTTTGATTTCTGACAAAACTTTTGTGTCACTACAACTACATATAAAACAGAATAAGCTGAACAGTAGGGATATCCACCTCCTCACTTCACTTAAGATAATTTTTTGTTCTTTTGGTTTGATTTTGTTCCTTTAGTGGTAGTTTGCTGAAAAATATCTAAAATCAAAAATGAAAATCCAAGCATCTGCTATAGATCATTCACTATGGACAAAGCTCTATACTAAGCACTAGGAGAAACAGAGATGAAATAAGACATAGCATTTGCTCTCAGGAAGCTTACAATGACCAAGATTGGGTAAATTCAGTTTGATGTTGATGCCATATTCTTCAAAACCTTGTTGTATATCCATTATCTGTGGCACCCAACTTGGCTTGGTGTTCATACTAGTTCTAGTATGCATGCCATCCCAGGGCACTGGGCTGAGTTTAGGAAGAAGTTGGCATTCTTGTTCATTTTCTCCCCTAAATATACAAGCTTTTGCTTCACAACACATTGCAGGAGTAGTCCCTAGTGCTTCCCCAATCATGATACTTTAATTGGTCCTCCACTTGATATTTCAAAGTGTTTTTCTGATCCATTATCTCATTTGAGCATCATGACAGTTCTTCAGGTGGAGTAGGGCAAGATAGGGATGATCATTCCTTCTTTATAGATAGTAAAACTGAGCCATAGAAAGTGCTTCAAATTACTGACTAAAGGTTGTTTGTATGGGGGTGGTGGCAGGATCAAGGCAGCAATAGCTGTTTTTGTTGCAATTGCTTAGACAGGTGATTTTACCCATATACTGAATTTCCACTATAGAAACTCCCTTCCATGGATGCTGATCAGCAACTCATATGTAATTGAGTCTTAAATAGTTGCTTGGAGCATTGAAAGATTAAATTATTTACCCATAGTCACATAGCCAGGATAGATCAGAGGAGAACTCCATCATATTGCCTCCCTGACCCAAGATGATCTAGATATAAATGTCCCTTTGTTAAATTAATCCTTCCCAAACAACTGTCAACCTGTTATAGATATTAAAGGAGATATTTTATTAATTTTTTTATTATTAAAAACTTGACATATATGAGCAAACATGAACGTTCCCTCATACAAAGAAACAAAAAAGGGATTGTGTAGGATGTGGATCTCTATTATATATAGTTTGAATTTTTTTAAAAATTAGATATTAAATTTAGCTCAATAGTTCCAACACTACCCTGCTTATCTCTGCCTTCTTTTGATCTTCCTTCCATTCTCCTTTATGTATATTCTAAAATGTTTTATGCTGGCATATCTTTAAAGGTGGCTGCCTCTATATTCAAGACTGGAGATTTTTTTTGTCGATTATAAAGCAAGGCAGAGGCAGAAATGTGATGCTAGGTCCTTACCTCGGCTTCAATCTCATCATACAGGAACTGTTTTTTGAACTTCGTCAAGGCATAATATGCACTGTCATTGTAGAGATCCAAAGGATACAGCACATATCTAAGGGGAACAAACAAAGGATGTTTGTTGTTAGCTCTGAAAATAGACTCCATCATAATGTAGGATTTTTGGACTTCCATGGAAAACAAAAAGAATGAGAAAAAAAAGAATTTGGGAATTATTAAGGCCTGATAGATATACTTGGACCCAAGTTTTGTTTTTTAGTTAATTCATATGTACATGATTCTTTGTGACCCCATTTGGAGTTTTCTTTATAGAGATAATGGAGCTGTTTGTCATTTGCTTTTCCTGGTCATAATATAGATGGGGAAACTGAGGCAAATAGGGTTAAGTAATTTGTTCAGGGTTACACAACTAATAAATATCCGAGGCTGTATTTGAATGCAAGGTAGCTATTTAGAGTTAAGAAAGAGCAGTGCTCACTCTTTTATTGCTTTATAGCACCCTGGGAGGGGGTGTGGTGTTATGGATAGAGAACTAATTATGTAAGGAGGAAAACTTGAGTTCTACCTCTAATACACATACTGGCCACTTCAACATAACCAAATAAATAAACCTCTTAGTGTCCCATACATCTTTCTAAGACTAAAAATTGCAGATGAGTTTTCACATACAGAGTTCCTTACACAAATGAAATCACACACACACACACACACACACACACACACACAAAACTAGTGTTCATAGTATAGTCTTGGGTAAATTATTATTATTTTTTTATTCCAAGAATCCACTGAGGCAGGTAATTACTTAAGATGTATGGATATGGATAAAAAAACCTAAAGGTTAGGTCAACTAGAACAATAAACCCAAGGCCTTAATTAAATTAGTCTACAAAATAAATAAATAAATAAAGCAGGTAGCAAATAGGAATATTGACAAACAGATAACTCCAAATGTTCCCCAGATATAATTTCTTCTGAAGACTACTGATGCTCACTGCAATCACACCTTACTATTATGAGTATGGGTAAGAATATATAAATGGGGCAGTTGGGTAATACAATGAATAAAGTGCCTGGGCTGACATCAGGAATACTTGAGTTCAAATCTGGCCTCAAACTAGCTGTGTGACCTTGGGTAAGTAACTTAACCCAGTTTGATGCAATCTCCTAACATAAAAAAATAAGTTGGAGAAGAAAATGGCAAACAACTCAGTATCTTTGCCAAGAAGATCCTAAATGGGGTTGTGAAAAGTTGGATACAACTGGAATAACTGAACAAACATTATACTTTTTTAATCTACTTACAAAGCTGACTTACATGACTTGTGTTTGGGCTAATGTACAGCCTGAGTTTCTTTTGTGTTTCTGATTTTTCTCCAGTTTCCCCAGAGAGTTGGCCCTGGGAGGACCAATCCCTTAACAGCCATCTCCCATTGCAAGCCTCCCCATTAATCCCAGCCCTGCCCCTTCTTACTCCATCATGGAAGGTTCTTTGGTTTCCAGGATATGATCTGTTAAAATCCAGGGCATGGACATCTCAATAGGGAACTGGATTCGACGGCCCATTGTTAATTCCAGGAAGAATTCTCGGAACCAAAGCTGGGAGAGGTCACAGCACTGCTGCAGTGCTTCTAGAGGAACAAGTAAGAGAAAGCTATAATTAGTCATCACAGGGAGAGATAATGCCAAATGTCTGCAGAAGGGGTGATCAGATTTTTGCATGTTCCTTTGGGATTTGGTGCAGGTGGCCTAAAAGGAAATGAAAAACTGATTTCATAGGGCTAATGCCAGATTTAATGAATCCATGCAATAGTGTCAGTTAACCATCATCACTACTGATACTGTTTTTTGGTTAATGTTTTTGCAGGTCATGGTAACCACTAGTTGTCCTGAAGAAGTAAAAGACAAAAATGTTGATGGAACAGCAAGAACACTAATGATGGGCCTTCGAGGCAGCCATAACAACGAGAGCAGGAGCTTTAGGAGCTCAAAAGATGGTAAAGAGGTCAAAAAGAAATAACAGGAATTGCTCTAAATCAGTATTAATTAGAGAAATCCAAATTAAAACAAGTCACACCTATCAGATTGGCTAAGATGACAAGCAAGGATAATGATAAATGTTGGAGGGGTTGTGGGAAGATTGGAATACTGATAAATTGTTGGGGAAGTTGAGAACTGATCTGGTCATTGTGGAGAGCAGTTTGAAACTATGCCCAAAGAACTATAAAATCCTTTGTGTCACTTCTAACACTCCCAATGAGATCATAAAAGAGGGCAAAGGACCCACATGTGCAAAAATGTTTGTAGCAGCTTTTTTTGTGGTGGCAAGGAATTGGAAAACAAGTGTATGTCTATTGGTTAGAGAATAGCTGAACATATTGTGGTATATGAGTGTAATGCAGTATTATTGTTCTAGAAGAAATGATAGACTGATTTCAGAAAAGCCTGAAAAGATTGACATGAAGTGATTCTGAGTGAAGTTAGCAGAGCCAGGAGAACATTGAGAACAGTAAGAGCAAGATTGTGTAATGATCACCTATGATAGATTTATCTCTACATCCAGACAGAATTATGGAGACAATGCAGATGGAAGCATACATGCTATTTTCATTTTTTTTTAGTTTGCTTTTTTCTCATGTTTTTCCCTTTTGTTATGATTTTTATTTCAAAACATAAATAATATAGAAATATGTTTAAAATGGTTGTTCATATATGAATTAATCAGATTTCTTTGCTATCTTGGGAAGCAGAGAGGTAAGGATGAGCAGAAAAAAAATTGGAACTCAGAATCTTACAAAAATAATGTTGGAAATTATCTTTGTAACTGGAAAAAATTAAATATTTTTGAAATAAAAAAGTTTATGGAAAATTGGAGAATAAATATTACATGGTAGAATAATGTTACTCAACTCTATTTCTCATTAATCTCTAAAATGAACTCTGCTCACACGAGATGGATCTCCTTAATGCCTCCTTTGCCTCCAATTCATGCTGGTTGCTTTATGTCTCCTTCTTAACTGAAAAGTTTCTTCTTGGTTCTCTGATATAAATCCTATTCTTAGGACATCTAAGTGGCACAGTGGCTAGAACAGTGGGCCTGGAGTCAAGAGGACCCAAGTTCAAATGTAGCTTCAGATATTTCCTAGCTGTGCTTCCCTAGGAAAGTCACTTAAGCCAGATGCCTCCTAAATTTTTTTCTACTTCTGTTTCAAGAACTTTTTCAAATTGAATGGATGCCCATTGGTTGGGGAATGGCTAAATAAGTTATGTCATATGAATGTAATGGAATATTATTATTCTATAAGAAATGACCAGCAGGCTGATTTCAGAAAAGCCTGGAAAGACATAAACTAATGCTGAATGAAGTGAACAGAACTAAAGAACAGTATACATCACAACAAGATTGGTTATATGATGATCAACTGTGATGGGCTTGACTCTTTTCAACAATGAGGTGATTCAAGGCAATTCTAGCAGACTTTTGCTAGAAAAAACCATCCACATTTAGAGTGAGAACTATGGAGACTGAATGTGGATCAAAGCATGGCATTTTCACCTTTTTATTGTTGTTTATTTGTTTGCTTGTTATTTTATCATGTTTTTTTCCCATTTTGATTGTATTTTTCTTGTGTAGCATAACAGGGAAATATGTTTAGAAGAATTGCCATGTTTAACCTATATTAAATTGCTTGCTGTCTATGGGAGGAGATGGGGGGAAGGGAGGGAGAAAATTTTGAAACACAGGATTTTGTAAAAGCAAATGTTGAAAACTATCTTTGCATGTATTTGGAAAAATAAAAAAGAACCCGCTCAATTTTTGCCTCTTCCATGAAGGCCAGCCTAGCTTGTTCAGCTGAAATTAATTTCCTTTCTCTTAAACCTACAACATTTATGATCTGTAAAAATACACCTTGATGTTTATTACATTTGTTAGAATATAAGGTCCTTGCAGATAAGGATTATTTCATTCTTGGTATTTGGTTCCTTCCTACCTAGCACAGTGTCTAGAACATAATCGATGCTTAATAAAAGCTTGACTAATTGATGACTTTGTCCTACTTTCTAATTGTTTAATGTGCATTAATGTAGTGTTTCCAATAGACTTCAGGTCAGAGGGCATATATTATAGTTCTTTTGTATACCAGCCAATTACTAACAGACTGACTCATCAACTTGTCTACGAAATCACAGTCTAACTTTTGGAAAATAAATTTTGTACTAACTTCAGAGGACAATGAAGCCATAACTGAAGTTTGGAGCAATCCTGATTGTATAAATCATCCAAAATTTTTACACATGGGATCGTTATCCATATTCCTGTACCACTCTTCTTTCATCTCATCCTGTTCAATCTAGACAAAATCAATCTACAGGGAGGAAAAGGAAGATAACAAAGCTAGTAGAAATGCCCTGGGATTCTGCCTTGTTGTAAACTAACTATTACTAATTAATGGATCTTAAATAGCCAACTTGACAAGTGTGGTGAGAGGAAAAAGAAAGTTATATTAAACTTATTCCCCAAGGACATGGAGGCTTATGTCCATTCCTTTCTTGGGGATTATGAGCCAAGCAAGTCACAAACATCTGTTGAAAGGAATTTTGCTAAATCAGGAAGAAAAGAAGCCAGACAGATTTGAGTTTCCTTGACCTCCCAAATCATCCCATAAATATGCTTCACAGGGAATTGAGCAATTATGGCAACAAAAGAGATTCTATCAGATTAACATGGTCTTACTCCCCTTCCCAACTTCTTCTGATTTAAAATTTGGAAACAAGGCTCACCACTGATGTTGAGCAGATGAGTAAAGAAGAAGGATTGTTTGTGAAACTCCTCAATGGCAAGAACAATTGGTCCATCAAGGCTACTTCTCAAGGTTTTCTTGGAGCCACTTTTGTCTGCAATGAGGGACTCCAGCATGGTCCTTACCATGTATAGCTTGAAAGGACAAAAAACACCAGAAAGTTAGAGGATGGGCATTTTTAGCCTAACAATAATATCAAAAATAGTAATACTACTAGTGACACCCAATGGCTCTAATTATAAGATGACATCTGAATCATCAGCAAAAGATCTGACCACATTCAGTTTACTTTTAGTGTCGTGTTTTTGTTTTTGTTTTTTTTTTTTACCAATTTTAATTCTTTGAAATGAGTAACCATCTATAAATAGTTTAGAAATATATTAAAAACCTCCTTTTAAATTCTACTGAAAACATGAAGAAATACTATTTCTTCAGCCTAGAGACATTTCTAGAATTTTCCCTTTAGGAAAGTATGGAACAAATGTGGAGTAAGGGTGGTAAACAAATTTAGAACAAAAAATTATGCTTTTTTTTCTATTTAATTGTTATTTTATTCTAAAGGGATGAGGGTATTGATCACAGAGAAGTCCCCTTTGACCATGCTAGGAGAACATTTGAGGAAGATGGTCAAAGAAAAAACTGAGTAGATATTGAGTAACTATTCTATTTTATACAAGAGTATTAACCCAAAAGTATATTTTGATAGATCATGACCTTTTTTTTTATAAATGTTACTTCAAATTATCTTTGGGTATAGAGAGATGTTCAAGGACAAGGAGGATAATGTCAGTTTGGACATTTCTCTCTAATCTAGAAATGCTTGAATTTAGAATAATGTTTAAAAATTAGTTTCTGTCAGAATTCTACCCGATGGACATAGTGCAGTATTTATATTAATGTTTTTTCTCCAATAATCTATATGAGGGTAGTAATCCTTGCCTTGTAGCCGGCTTGGTGGACAAGTCACTTAATTTTTGTTTGCCTTTATCCACTAGAAAAAAAAAGGCCAGGGTCTGCTAAGAAAATCCCAGTATTGGTGTGATATAGTTCATAGGGTTATAAAGAGTGAAATATGATAGTATTTGGCGTGATTTATTCCCTGGGGTTACAAAGAATGAGATATGACAGTATTGGTGTGATATAGTCCATGGGGTTTTGAAGAGTGAGACATGATGGTATTGGCGTGATACAGTCCATGGGATTATGAAGAATGAGATATTATTTAAGAACAGAAAATACAATCCTTGCCCTATTTTAGGGAGCTGACTGTCACTGTCTATTGTATTCTTTAAAACCAAGTCAATGTGCCCCTTTTCTTTTCTTTTCTTTTCTGAGGTTTTGGAAACTGAACCAAAGAATATATTGACAAGGACAATTTGCTGATTAAAGGCTATTTTATTGATGCATGCAGGAATTAATGTCCTATCTTCCTGAAACCACCTAGGGACTCAGCAATCCCAAAACCCAAGATGCCCAGCAACATGGATTTACTGAAACTCATACCAACAGCGAGACTGCCTAAACAACTTTCAAGACTAAAGCATTTATGCTGCAATGGTCCTCAAAGCAATTTGCTGTTGTAAGCCTTGGATCTACCATAGCACAAGGAGATAGCCCAATAAAAATAATTATTACAATGCTGTTGAAGCTACTGTCTGTGGAAGTAATGCCAGGGCACAATAAATAGGACAAGACAGGGAGTAGCTCAAATGCCTCATCTCAACAGTCCCATAGTACTGATCTTCCCAGGATTCCCCTAAGCACGTGTGCTTAATAGCCCAGTCCCTAACCATGCCACATAATAAGAATAACCCTGTAATAAAGGGCTTTAAAAGTCCTCATCGTCTTTGGCAGCCTGATGAAACCTATGACTTCTCAGAATATTTTTTTAAAATTCATAAATGAAGGAAATGCTATTTTTCTGTTGGAGGTTAGTGAAAATAAAGATGCAATTTTTTCATATTCCCTTGGAAATCTACTCATGGATCCCTTGGGCTTCTGTGGGCTCCAAGTTAAGAACCCATGCTACAATATAAATGACTATAAAATAAGGGTGTGCAAATACTTATCTAAGAAATACTGAGATTCATGGATGTTGTTATTGAGAAAAAATGGAGGCCAGCATGGAGTTGTGTAGGAAGATAAATGTTTGTGGACCTCTCTTATTCCCTACCACTCACAACTTTCCTCAACAATAATAATATTGGCTAATTTACTATGTCTCAAGTGCTATACTAAGTGCTTTCTTTATCTCAAATGATGCTCACAACAACCCTGGAAGGTACATGCTATTATTATCCCCATTTTACAGATGAGGAAACTGAAGTAAACAGAGTTAAGTGACTGCACAAGTCACTTCTCTTTTACTTCCCCTCTCCATCTATACCTTGTTATTTCCCTCATCTTTTCTTCAGCTCTTTTCTTACTTTATTTTTCCTTTCTTTCTTTCTCTCCTGCTCATCTCTCTGGCTTGCCAGTAGTACCCAGGTACTCAGTTTAATGCATTAAGGCATTCAGAATTGAGAAGGTCACTGACTCTGGTATGAAACATAAGTATTTGGAGGTGGTCATGGTATAGAGGATTGATTAATGGGTTTGGGGTCAGGAGACCAGCATTTGATCCTTGCTTCTGCCATTTACTAGCTATGTGTTTTGGGCAAGTCATATCGTTTCTCAGAAACTCTGTAAAATCAGAGGGATGTCTGTGATGATCTCTAGGCTCCCTTCTAGCTCTAAAATCCCATTATACTAAGTGAAATATTCCCTTCTTACATAGGAAGACACCAGGAAAAAATGTGTCTTAATGTATTCTTTTTCCCATGACCCTTTTAGAAAACAGTCTTTCTCAAATTCCCAAGAGTTCTTTGGGATATGTCTCCCAAAACTACTGTTACAATTAATACTATTATGCATGGAGAGAAATGATAACACGTAGTTACTAGTAAATACTGCTATATGTAGGTAGTATTCACCTTATACCTACATGGTATTTTATACTTTTCAGAGTTTTTATGTATATATTACTTCATTTGTAATACACAAGAAACCTGTAAGAAAGGTGAGGAATCATCATATTGCCATCTCTGTGTCACAAATAAGGACACAGAAGTATGGAAAGGTGAGGTTACTTACTCAAAGTCACACAAATAATTTGCGTCATATCTGAAATTAGAATTCTGGTCTCCTGAAACACAATCCAGTGCTCTTTCCACTATACCAGCACAAAATGGAATGATAAGAATATTTATTTTTATTTTTGTCCCCTTGTTGGTTTGGGCCTACAACCTCCAAGCCAAACTATTTGATGGGCTGTACTTGATGCTTCTTACCTGAGTGCTAGAGGGCCCAACAGCTCGACGTGGAACCTTGATGTCAAAGCCACCTTTAGGATCCTTTTCCCCTCTCAAGCAAGGGTCATTGGGTGGCTCTCGACCTCCTTCCCAATCACAGATTGTTTTTCGAATAGCCTGTAGGACACTGGAGCAGGAAGCGACATGAAATCAGACCTGGTTTTCCAAGAGAAAATTAACCTAAACTCATATGAAGGGAAATTAATCTAAAACTTATGTAAAGGGAAATAACTTGGGTGAAAGATCACATGGTCATAGAAATAAAGCTAGAGAATCAGGAAAATATTGTACATGCAACAGCAAATTTGTGCAATGACCAACTATGATAGACTTGGTTCTTCTCAAGAATTCAGTGATCCAAAGCAATCCCAATATACTTTGGATGGAAAATGCAATCCGCAATCCTGAGAGAGAGCTATAGAGGGAATATAAATCAACACATGCTATGATCACTTTTTTTTCATCATGGTTTTTCCCTTTTGTTTTGATCTTTCTCTTCCAACCTGATTCAGAGGGAAATATGTAAATAATGTATAAATGTATATCAAAAAATATAACTGGGGGAAAATGCAAAAAAAAGAAAAGAAATAAATCTAGAAGGAACTTTAGAAGCCATCTAGTCTAGCCCCTTCATTTTACAAATGAGGAAACTGAGGTAACAAAGGTAAACAGCATCAAGGGCAGAATTCACACCCATGTTTTCTGATTCAAGGGCTCTCTACTCTGTAATATAGAGACTGGACTAGGTAAGATGCCTATAGATTGGATATTCTTTTCATTTTGGATGGAAGGGAAATCTCCCTTTTTAGGACTTTTTGGCTAAACTCCTTCCTCTGTTACCTGGACCCTAATGAAGATGGCCCAGCTCTCATACATAGAAATACACCTGATTTGTCTAAGCTTTGGACAATTCCAATAACATGGGAATTTGGTAAGGAACCAAAATGGTATGCTAATGAAAACTATTCTGCCCAGAATTTCCTCTCTGGGTTGTGGTTAAACCTTGGACCAGTAGGAACTTCATGAGAAAAAGAGAGAGCCCAGGTCTTTGTTTCAGTGTTGATATGCCATCACTAACCTGATGAGGACATTCTTCTTTTTCCTCACAGCTTGCCTCAGGGGCTCTCTCAGGGTCACCTGAGCAAAGTCTTGCAGGGCGGCATAGATGGTATTCCTGATGGCCTGGTTGAAGACACTCTCCATTCTGCCCATGAGCACCTGTAGGCCTTTGATCATAGCTATCACCTGGGTCAAGAACAAATTTGAAAGTCAATCATATTTGTAGCACATTCACTTGTCTTTGATTAGAATCATCAAAGCAAGAAGGATGTTCAATCCTCTCATTTTACAAATTAAGAATAACGGTATTGGGAAGTTGAGTGACATGTCATACAGATAGTTAAATGGTAGAGTTGGTATTCAAACCCATATTCTTTCACTCTAACTCCTTGGTGTCATGTTGCTTTTTAATTTATTTTTATTTTATTTTATTTTTGGCCAGTCTTATAATTTCATTTGTGTGATAAAATCCTAGTGAGGAAACTCCCTCTATCAATATAAAAATCAAACACGGTTCTGTAACTTAGCTTTGGAGACTTGCCTAGAGCTCTAGGAGGTAATGTGACTTGACTACAGTCACACATCTAGTATATATCCAACTTTTACTGGCTCAGAAGCTGGCCCTTTATCCAATCCACCACACTGCCTTACTGGGGCACTCTGAAGTGTGGAAAAAGTAAGTGAGCACTGTCCTTCCCTAATTCTGAAACAGCACAGCAGACCAACTCCATATTGCCCTCATTCTTTGTGTTTCCCATGGAAGTCCCTGAATCCTTCTGAAACATGACAAAAGTCATTTTCAAAGCTAACAGTCTTTGTTCCCCCTGGGGGCGTGCTGTATTCCTTTTGACTCTGCAGTGATAGTTTCCTCCCCATATTCATTTTTCCAAAGTACTTTCTAACCATGAGGTTAGTAGGACAGGGATTATTACAATTCCATTTTTACTTATTAGTTTTTTTTTTTTAAGGAGAACGGAAGGGAGTGAGAGAAAGAAGGTCAAGTACACAACCAAGGTCATACAATGAGTTGGTAAGGCTGGGATGAGAATGTTATAGTTCTGGCTCCCAACTCTGAGTTTTGTCTGCCGAATAACAAAAATAATTCCCACTTACACAGCAATTTAATGTTTACAAAGCTCCTTCCTCACAATGATCTGTGAAGCATCCCTTCTTCTAATAGGGAAGTAAGAGTCAAAGGAGGAAGAATATGGTAAATGCAATCAGACAAGATCTCTCTGCCCATTGGTCTTCCTTAAATGTTTTTCTTTGTCCTAAGCAGGATTGGTTGGTAGAGCAAGGGGAAGAAGTTAAAGAGGAATGGCTGTAAAGCAAGATAATATTCCTTTCCTCACTGTAGAAAGTGAGAGACCACCAAATCAGAATAGTATATACATCAGTAGACAAAAAGTTTTGTTCAATTGTTTTTCTCATATGGGAAGGGTCAATGGGGGAGGGGGGAGGGGAAGGAAGAGACTGTGAATTAAAGATAAAAATAATTAAACATTTTTAAAGACATCAGGACAACTGGAAAAAAAAAACCCAGATGAAGATTCCTAATTATAGGCACATAATAGAGGGGGAGGGCAGGGAGGAGAGAAAAAAGGGTTGCAGCCTTGGCCATTCTATCTCAACCCATGCAGTTCATCAACATTAGAAAAAGATTCACAGAGCTGGAAGGACATAAATTGAGCTTTGATGGCAAGGTAGACCTTAAACAAGGGAAGGAAAAAGAGGAAGGCATGTTAGGAAGTTGGGGAAGTAAAAATGAGGAGGTGGGAATATACATGGCAGTTTGGAGAAAAGTTAGGAACTAACCTGGGTAAAGTAGATGTTTTATATAGTAGAAATAAATTAAAATAATTGTATGGGACCTACTTGTGTGACTTTAAGTCATTTCATGCCTCAGTTTCTCCATCTGTAAAAGGGTTGTAATAGGTAACTTCTAAAGCCTTAACATTCTAGAAATTCTCTTTTTGTCTTTGTCTTTCTCTCTTGATTAATTCTCAAAGATAATTTCTCCATCTACATTACTGGAGAGAGTTCCAACATTAGAGGGACTGTGCCTAGACTGAGTCCCTAAGCCTCCCAAAAGTGCAGACTTTTCTGTTTTGGTCAGGATTTCAACCCAGGTTCTCAGATTCCAAACTCAGGTGACTTTTCCAGGGTCACACTGCCACACATTTTTTTTTTATGTGTGGGAGGGGGATACTTGAATTCTCCTAATTTTTACTCAGGAGTCAGCTCTCTATTTTCTTTCTCATGGGGCCTCAGTGCAAACCAGCTCAGAGGGGTCCACAAATATGTTTCCCTGCAAGAGGCATTGCCTAAGATCAAAACAAAATGGCCACATTACTGACTCTAGCATCAAATACTCTGAGTTTGAATTAAACAAGTTACTGAAGTTGCAAGTTACAAGTTACTGAAACTGGCCTTGGTTTCTCATTTGCAAAATGACAGGCAATCTTGAAGGACCCTTCTAACTCTAAAGTCTGTGACATTGAGCTGATACTTAAGATAAACAAGATCTGGAACTAAATGATGGCCCCCTCAATTAGAACACTTTATTTCTATATTTAAATCTCTGCATTAAATTTATAAATCTCCAAACAAACATTAGGCCAGATACTGCCCCAAAGTTTAAATAAAACTCCAAGATGAACCACTTCAGCTACAGCTGAGCCTATTCAGCTGAGTCCAGTCAGTACTCATAAAGACTTGTAGATTAATTGATGAATTCTGATGGCATGAGAAGAAAGCAGTAATTCTACAGCCAACTCCTCCAGCTCTCTGCTCACCACTTCCCAGGGCCTCCTATAGCTGCCCCCATGGATGCAAAGGAAGGTGACATTTAGGAGCTATCTGGCTTTCCTGTGGACTCAATTTGATTTGCATCAACTCAATGGTTTGTTCTCTTGCAGAACCAAGAGCTGCTATTTTAGTGAGAGGATGGAGAGAATATCTTTTTTCACTTCTCTCTCTCTCTCTCTCTCTCTCTCTCTCTCTCTCTCTCTCTCTCTCTCTCTCTCTCTCT
>JAJPUD010004594.1:141755-190868 GCA_023553655.1 Myrmecobius fasciatus | reverse complement strand
GGTTTGAGGGGAGGTTAGAGGAGGTTACAGAGACTCCTGTCTGATCTCCGCCACCATGGCTCCCGATGTTGCTAAATCTAACTGTAAGAGACACAAAACTACCTGTAACTAGGTTACCTTTGATTTTTCAATCCAAGAGTCTTCCTTCTACCACAGGCTTAAGCACTTAGAGTAATATACCTATTACTACTCTACTACTAGAAGGAGAAGTAGAAGAAGAAGAAGAAGGAGGAGGAGGAGGAGGAGGAAGAGGAAGAGGAAGAGGAAGAAGAAGAGGTTTAGTAGTAGTAGTAGTAGTTATGGTGTTGGAGGGAGGAAGAGAAGGAGGAAGGGAAAAGGATGAGAAGAGAAGATGTGGTAGTGTTAGTAATAATAAAAGGTGGTGGGAGTTGTAGTAGGATGAGAGAGAGGAGAGAAGATATGATAATGGTATTAATAGTGACAGTAGTGGTGGGCATAGAAGGAAGAGAAAGAGAAAAGAGAAAAAGGACAAGGAAAAGAGAAGATATGGTAGTGATGGTAGTAATAGTGGTGGTGGTAGTGATGATGGTAGTAGAAGTAGTAGTAGAAGTACAGCAGCACCAATAATTGTAATAGTATGATAAAAGATGCATGTACTTTTATGTATTTTAAATTAAATAAAGAGAGCAGCCAAATGGTGAGGTTAGTCTTTAGTCCTATGTACTTTTGGTTTGATTTTGTTAAACCTAACACTATGTGTTGTAAAAATACTTAAGTGCCCTTTATTATTACTATTATTAGCTAAGTTTGGTCCTTCTGTGAAAAGCTTTGTGCCTAAAGTGTCAAGGTTAGCCTTCAGAGTTATGTAGTTTGGTTTGACTTTTCTAATCGGAACCCTAGATGTTACAAAAATACTTGTAGATGGCCAAGATACCATTTATTATTTTTCGTGACCAGTTTTATCTTTGTACCACAAACTTGGGGATTCAAGCTCTTTCAACACCTATTAGGCAAGTGCTATGACCCCCTTTTCCATTTTTTCAAAAAAGTTTTTGAATCTATTTTTAAATCCTATTTTCAAATAAAGGAATTTACTTATTAGTTTCAATATTTTTTTTTTTCCTGAGGCAATTGGGGGTTAAATGACTTGCCACACAGCTAGGAAGTGTTAAGTGACTGAGATCAAATTTGAACTCAGGTCCTCCTAACTTCAGGGCTGTGGTGCTCTATCCACTGTGCCACTTAGCTGCCCCAAATTTCAATAACTTGTTAAATTTATTTATCTGGCAACAAATCTCTTCATTTATTTTATTTAAATAATTTATTTATTTCAAACCAATAAAATATTATTTAAATAAAATAAATTAACCCCAATTGCCTCAGCAAAAAGCAAAAAAAAAAAAAAAAAAAGCAGGAGGAACTGAGTTCAAATTAAGGAATTTACTTATTAGTTTCAATATTTTTTTTTCCTGAGGCAATTGGGGGTTAAATGACTTGCCACACAGCTAGGAAGTGTTAAGTGACTGAGATCAAATTTGAACTCAGGTCCTCTTAACTTCAGGGCTGTGGTGCTCTATCCACTGTGCCACTTAGCTGCCCCAAATTTCAATAACTTGTTAAATTTATTTATTTGGCAACAAATCTCTTCATTTATTTTATTTAAATAATATTTTATTTATTTCAAACCACAAAATTTGCCGGCTTATCCTTCCATCCCAAATGCTTTCTTCTTACCCCATTCCCACAAATGAGAAGAACAGGAGAAAACAAAAACCCATTGTAAACATGTGTAGTTAAAATTTTTTTGTGTGTGTGTGTTAGCCATTCTATATTCTTAGTCATTCATCTTTCTGTCAGGAGGTGCATAGCATTTTTCATCATGAGTTTTCTGGAATTATAGTTGATCATATTTATCAGAATTCTTAAATCTTTCAAAGTTTGCCTTTACCATATTTTTGCCATTGCATTAATTGTTTTCTTAAATTCTATTCACTTCATTCTGGGTCATTTTACAGAAGTTTTCCCAGTTTTTTGATGAAATTGTCTTGTTCATAATTTCTTATGGCACAATAGTATTGCAATTACATTTATAGACCACAATTTAATTATTCTTTCCCCAATTTATGGTTATTCCCTCAGATTTCCATTCTTCTTTGCACATCAGAAAGTTATGTTTTTATATATCCTTAGTTTCCTAATTTATCCTCTCTCTAAATTCCCCTCCTCCTTTCTCCCTTTTCCCTCTTCTTTCCCTATCGAATGAAATATATTTCAGTATCCCTTCTCTCTCTTCCTCTCCCCCTATGTGTATATTTATATCTATTATTTCTTCCTTTGACCAGTTCATCTGGGAATGAGGTTGAAATGTCACTGTTCCCTTTGCCCTCTCCTTTTTGTTTCTATAGATGTCTATTTTTGCATCCTGATTATGTGAGATAATTTTCCTTAACCTTTCTTTCCTTTCCCCCTCTCCCTCCCCACAATGTCTTCCTCTTCCCCTCTCTTTTTATTCATCTCTTAAGACCATTAATACCTAAGAAAAGCATTCCCAGGCTTTGTCTAATTAGACTCCTTCTATGCATTTTGATGATAATGGGGCTCAAAGGGGACATATGTGTCATTTGTCTATATTATAATGTAAGCAGTTATTCCTTATTTAGTCCTTATCTTTGCTTGTGTTTTCCTGTTTAGATTCTCTTAACTCCTATATTTTGAAGTGAAAAATTTCTATACAACTCTGATCTTTTCATTAGTAATACTTGGAAATTCTCTATTTCATTAAAGGTTCATTTTTCTGTTTCCTGTAGGATGATACTCAGTTTTGCTGGACAATTTATTCTTATATCATTTACTGTCTATTATATCATATTCTGAGGGCAGCTGGGTAGCACAGTGGATAGACTGACCTGTTTGGAGTCAGGAAGACTCATCTTCCTGAGTTCAAATGTGGCTTTAGATTCTTAAACACTTAGACACACTTAGATTGTGTGACCCTGCACAAATAACTGAAACCTTTGACCTCAATTTCCTCATCTGTAAAATGAGCTGGAGAACTCCTCCAATATCTTTGCCAAGAAAACCCCAAATGGGCTCACAGTCAGACATGATTGAAATGATTGAACAATCATAACAACAACAAAGTATCATGATACAATTTCTCTGCTCCTTCAATCTCATAGTTCAGTCTAAATTGGATTTAATTCTGACTGTGATATATTTATTCTAGATTTCTGTCTTTCTGGATGTTTGCACATTTTTTTCTTAGGTTTGACCACTGTATTTTGGCTATAATGTTCCTGGGGATTTTCATTTGGGTGTTTCCTTCAGGAGGTGACAAGTAAATTTTTTGTATTTCTACTTTGCCCTTTGGTTCTAAGAAACCTGTACAGTTTTCTTTTAAGATTTAAATTTTCCAGCAATGCCCAGGCTTTTTTTTATCATGACATTCAGGTAGACTAATAATTATTAATTTTTTTCTCCTCAATATGGCTTACAGATTAGTTTTTTTGGGAGGCTATAAACTATCCTATATTTTCTTGTTTCTTGGAGTCATCATCTCTTATTAACTCCTTATAATTTTTATAGAGCTGGTACCTGGGCAAGGTTATGCCCTTTGTGCTAATCTTTCAAATTATTTCTCCATAGTTCTCATTTCTTTTTCAATTTTTTCTCTATTATTCTCATGTAACTAATAAAAACATTTTAAGTCCTTAAAAAGCTTTTTTTTCTATCTCTTCTAAAAATTCTAGTTGAATTTGTGCCCAATCTATGCTTTTCTTTGAGATTTTCTTTGTAGGTGCTTTGGAGTCATTCTTTTCTTCTGGGTTTGTGTCTAGAGTACCCTTGTCACTACAACAGTGTTTTCATGGTGAGATTTCTTTTTGTTCATTTGCTCATTCTTTGAGTTCACTTCTTAACCTCAGAACTGAAGTTGGGCCCAGCTCTTTGTATGGAGAGGGGAGGTTTGGGTTGGTCCTGCTTTTGATTCTTTGGGGTGTTAAATTTCCCAGATGTTAGGGATAATTCATGTTTAGAATATAAAAATGTTCAACACTCTCAAACTGGTCTAATCCAGGGAAGAGTGTGGTCACTGATGCTCCCTCTCTTTACCTGCATCTTACCTGAACTTTACGGTGTCCTGACCTGGGTTTGGGTCTGGGCAACAGTAGGCTGCTGCTGCACTCAGTCACTGTTAACTGGTTGGGAAATTCTTCTGGTTCAGAGTAACAAAATTTCAGGCTCCTTTTGGTCTGGAATTCATGCCCTGCTTTTTCCTCTGCAGAATGATGACTACATCAAACCTGGAATTGAGCCTGCCCTGGATCTATAAGCCAGAACTGATTAGTGAATGATAAAACTGCCAGTTGACATTTGTACCTTTCAAAATGTTCTATACAAGTTTGGGAGTCCCTGATATGGATCTGTGACTTCTTGCTCCATTGTGCAACCTGTTTCTGGACACCATAATGTTCCCTCACTGGTGTGTTCCCGAGGACCTTACAGTGTCATCAGAACTATCAGTCTATCTCACTGTGCTTACTTAGGATGGAAAAATCATCATTTTGGATTTTTCTTGAATTTCCATATCAAGATTTGATCTGATGCATTTTTTAGATCTGTTAGAAGGATTTTTTTTTTTTTGGAGATCCTCACTGAACTGCTTCCTGCTCCTTCATCTTTAAGATCATAGATTTTGAAATTGGATGGATCTTAGAGGTTATTTCTTCTAAACACTTCATTTTATAGATGAGGAAGGCACTAAATCTTTTGACACAGGCTAGTGCCTTTTCCTCTGTGCCACTGTGTGTCCTGAAGACTTTTGTGATCCCCTAGTTGTTAGTATCTTCTGTTTATTAAATTGCCTTAATTATTCTGTATATCCTTATAGATGTATTTCTTCTCCTTTAGGGCAAGGACTATTTTATTTCTTTCTTCATATACTTAGAGACTAGCACAATGGCTACCCGATAGTGGGTGCTGATTAAAAGTTTGTTGATTGATTTATTGATTTGTGACCTGATGATACCTGTACTGGAGGCCATGGGCAATGGAGGCCATGGGCAATGGGGACCACAGTTCTGAACTGACACACCCCTCAATATAAGGTAGATGGAACACTTCTTTAGATATTCTGGCTGAACTGCCATTTCTCCATGCCACAGCTAGGGTGCTTCCTGCTCTCTCTCTAATCTCTCTCATTACAAGTTCAATTCACTTCTTTTTAGGCTAAATTAATTTCAGCCTCTCTCCAAATATGTGGATATCCCCCAGATATCTTAGGTGAAGTGACAGTGCCCTCCGAAGCCAACTGTATCAGACATGCCCAGCAAATCTACCATTGCAAGGTGAGGAGAGAGGTTTGTGTTTTCTTCTGTCTCTGGGCCCTGTAGATTCCATTCTACTTTCCATAGTGATATGAATAAATTTTTAGTGCTTTCAAAATCCAAAATAACAGTAGGACAGTTTTCTGTTGGGAAAAGGTACACATTATAAATCTAGCTATATGAACACTTCTGCTTTTATTAAAATGCTGAAAAGTCATTATATACTGTCAAGGGATTTCAGGTTGGCTTTGGAAGTATTAAAAAACAACAAACTTTCATATTATTTTTTATTTAAATCCATGGAAAGGGGTCAATGGTTGTCTTTTTCTCTCTTTGTTTCTTCCATAGTAATTTTGTCCTTCCCATTAGTATAGTCAAGCATCCTCCTTTAATAAGGTTGGAATGTTCATTCCAATCTCAGAGCTCCCTCTTCTGTTCATTGCAAGTAACAGAAATTCCAATTTCTTCAAAGGACACAATTTATCTCATTTTTGAATTGTGTTGTTTCAGCTGGTTTCTGACAGGTGGCTTGAAATCACTAATATTTAAAGTGATTGCTTTTCGGGTTCTTCCTGACACTGGGGTTTGCCGATCAGAAACTACTTGCATGAAGCCAATGTAAGAACTCATTTCTAGAAGCCTGAAAAGGAGCCCTAGGTAGTAGGCTGTAGGAACATATTGGAGAACAAATGAATAAAAACAAGAGGGGGACAAACAGATCAAAAGGGAGCAAAAAATAAAGAGGGAGTGCATATTATATCAGAAAAAGAGAGATTGAGAATCAACAAATATTTTTGGCAAGTGTTCTCTGTTAATTAACAAATCTACAGATATATATGAGGATTATAGAGAGCTAGAAAAGACCTCAGAAGCTGTTTTGGGTGGAGAAAGATTAGAGAGAGTGAGATTTATTCTCTCATTCCATAGCCATGGTATAATTTATAGAGTGAAGTCCAAGGGAATGAACCTTGGCTAACATCCATATTAAAGGACAGAGAAGAGAGTGAATGGATAGAAGAAAGATTAGTTATGTAAAACCAGCAGAACCTGTTTTTTCTGAAACTGAAGGAAGAAAGCTACTCCAAGCTGAAGGGCTTCAAAAGTCAAAATGAATGTCCATGGATGGCTCCATCGAGCAGGAGGGATCTAAGATGAACCCTAAAGATGAGTAGGATTTGACTAGCTCAGTATGGAATGGAGAGAACATTTAAGACTAGGGAACCAGAGGAGTATAAGTTCCAGTTGGTGGAAAAACATGACAAAGATATGTAGATTCTAGAATGCATTTTGATCTTAAATAATTTTTCACATTTTGCATATATAATCAACATTTTAGTTTTTTGCCAATAAATACGACTGTGTAACAAGAGAAAAATTTCTTGATTTCTTGGATACACAGCTAATTATAAATAAAAGTTCATTATCTATATCTTATTCTTCACCATTTTCCCCCCAGGACTTTTACCAGCCAATTTAATTGTATTGACATATCTTTAGGCAAGTGTACAGGGTTTATAATTAGTATTTCTTTGAGACTTTAGATACTCTCTAAGTAATTAAGGAATATGCTTAATTGCTTAACTTGAAAGCATTATTGGTTATGGTCAAAAACTGTGATTATGCTTTCTATGATATTAAGTATAATTCACTTTCAAAATGAAATTCAGGCTCCTTTGGCACAGGTGAATTTGAATGGCTTCATTCAATTATTCAGTCAATTGATCATCATATGCTTTACTAAGTTACATCATAATGCTCTGATGCTATTTTAGGTTGCTGTTGTCTCTGTTTATTATTTAACTCCTTCAGTAGTGCTCCAGCTGACCAAAACCTTAACTTGGTTCAATGATATATTTACCAATGAAGAAAAAATACTCCACAGGAAAATTATATAATTTACTTACCTTCTTTGAGAAGTAAGGTGGTGAGCTACAGATGAGGAATGAGACATAGGTTGCCACATATGGCATGAATATTCCTAGGTTGTCTCAATTTTCTTACCTCCCAATTCCTTTTCCAGGCCTTCTAAACTGACTCTGGTCCCCATAACCTTGTGTGAAAGTTTTGTCTCCCAATTTCACCAATGATTTCTTTATTTCTTAATCCAATGACCTTTGTTACAACAGAAGGCTCACTGGGTATGAATGAGGAGAGGGATATGTTCATTTTATTTATATTATCATTATTATTTGCTGAGGAAATTGGGGTTAAGTGACTTGCTCAAGGTCACACAGCTAGGAAGTGTTAAGTGTTTGAAGTCACATTTGAACTCAGATACTCCTGACTTCAGTGTTAGTGCTCTTTCCACTGTGCTACCTAGCTGCCTGAGAGGAGTATGGTTAGAAATGAATATTAAGAAATGTAAAAGACATTCCTGAAACTTTAAAAAATGGCCAATGTGTTTTAAAACCCACTAAGAAAAATTCTTTCCACATTTTCTCTGCTTTCATCTTTGCTGTAGATTACTGAGATATGATGACATGAAAAGAATACTGTTCTTTGAGTCAAGAGACCTGAATTTTCTATATTTTTCTCGTGCAACATGATGAATATGGAAATATATTTAGAAGAACCTATATTGAATACTTGATGTTTTGGGGAGGGAGAAGGTAAAGGAGAAAGGGAAAAAAATTGGAACACAAGATTTTGCAAGGGTGAATGTTGAAAACTATCTTTGAATGTATTTGGAAAAATAAAATGCTATTTAATAAAAAAGAGACCTGAATTCTAGGCTGGCTCTGCCACTAATTGTGTGAAGTTCGGTAAATGACTTCAAGTTTTTGAGTTGTTGTGTCTTTATTCTTAAAATAAATGAGAGGCTGAAATAAGATGATCTATTGACAAATCATAAATTTAGAGTAGGAAAGGATGATAAAGGCTTGAATAGTTCAACACTCTCATTTTATATATGAGGAAGTTATGTTATAATATTTGCTGTTTTGTGTACCCTTCTAGAAAGTGGCTGGTAAAGTGTAATCAGGTGTTTGGAAAACCACAGTTGTTCCACAGTTACTGCTACAGTGAAATGATGTGAAGATGGTCCCCTGCTGGAGGCATCCTGGAGTGTTGCCATGGCAATTACATTATCACTGATTCAGCATTATGAGTTTTGGCTTCTCAGCGGGAATAAGCAGAGAAAGAAGATGACTTAGGATCTTATTTAGATGCATTGCATTTCCCAATTATAGGTGTGCATTGCTTCATGCAACAGATATATTCCTGCAAAGCCATTTGCTGTTAGGTTTTTTTGGAATATAATTCAATATTTTAAATGCACAAGCTTAGATCGACTGATAAAGGAACCCTGAGGTAAATGCTTTTTGAAAGCAATGGATCCTTTTGACATGTGAATGATAGACCTGTTTTTTAGAAATTCAGATCCTCGTATCATCAAATTTTTTTATATGTTTGTATATATGAAATACAATTCCAGAAAGATTTTACTTGTTAATAAGCAAGGAGCATATCTAGAATCATTTTAGTTAGGTATCTTTAGCTTCTAGCTTCAAGTAATGTTCATTCATTACTTCCAAATAATGTCCATTCATCACTTTCAACTTAGCTTATTAGGTCATTCCAAGTCATGTTGGAAGGAAAGAGATGAAATAATACTTAGATTGTTGTAAGGGTTATATGTTGGCAAAACAGCCACTATCCCCCAACCCCAGAGTAAACTTGGATTTCATGAAGACAGGCAAAGTGTTGGGAATCAATGAGGGAATACTCTGCTCTGGCCAGGTTACACTTGGAATATTGAGTTCATTTTGGGCCACCACAATTTAGGAAGGACATTGACAAATTATGGGAATTCAGTGTGAAGAGACCAGAATGGTGAGAGAATGGGAAACTGTTTTGTATCAGGTTTGGTTGAAGGAACATGGGATAACTAGCCAGAGAAATATTTTAAAGGCGTATTGATTATAGTTGTTTTCAAGTTATGTCATATAAATAAGATACTTTCTTCTGATAGAAAGTATGTGGGTCCACTTTGGATACTTCACTTGTCTGACTTATTATTTTCATCTAGATTGGACCTAGAAACTTCTTTATCTGGTGTTTCCTAATCAGTAGATGCCAATGGTCCTTAAAGGAACTGGGATGAATAGTTTCTAATTAACATCAACATCATCATGATCAGAATTTATATAACTTAAAGTTTTACAAAGTGATATGCACACACACACACATACAGCCACATCTCACTTCAGTCTCATAATAACTCTGTGAAGTAGCTATTATAATTTTTTCAATTTTTCAATTTAAGGTTTTTTTTTTTGTTTTGTTTTTTTTGTTTTTTTTGTTTTTTTGTTTTTTTTGTTTTTTTGCTGAGACACTTGAGGTTAAGTGACTTGCTCAGGATTACACAGCCAGGAAGTATTAAGTGTCTGAGGTCAGATTTGAACTCAGGTCTTCCTGACTCCTCCTCAATTTTTATAACTGAAGAAACTGAAGTCAAAGAGAGAATTAGTGATTTGGGGAAGGTCACACAATGAATTGTACCTATCAATTTGAATTTGGACTCCAGACTAAAAGTTGTGGAGTACACTCCCTACTTTACTTAATTGACTCAAGGCAAACCACTGAACTGTTTTATGTACAAAGAAAAGAATAGGGCTATCTGCCCACAATAAAAAAAAAAAAAAAGATGAAGACCTTCCTCCTGTAGTAGACCAATCTCCTCTAAAGACTTGGATAGTTGTTTTGATTCTTATTTCTACTTTGAAACTTGGCAGAGGGGAGGGAGAGAAGTCTATACTCCCATTCTTTAATTGTTGACATTGATATTACCAGAATTTTCTTGAATGGAAAAGTTATTTTTTTTCCTTTTTTTTAAACCTACAATATTAAAAGTATCTCATGGAATGTTAAAATATTTCCTAAATCTTTTATATCCGTCCTGTGCTGCTGGCCACACTGGAGGTCACAATGTTTTTACAAGCCAGGCATGAACTGTATTGATACTTCCTAGTGGTATAACAACATAGTTTCATTAGTACTCAATGCCTAAACATACAGGAGGAGAAACTCTCTCATGTCTGGCTGACAAAATGTCCTTCCTTTATTTTTCGTTTTCTCTTCTTTGTATCCAACCTTAATATATCCCTTGTATTGTAGTCCTGCATTACTTTTTGCACAGTGATAATTGAATGTACTATAGATCTTTCAAACTCAGTATGTCCAAAACAGAATTCATTATTTTTTCCCCTAAACCCTCCCCTCTTTTTAACTTTCTTAGTATTATTAAGAGTACCACCATCCTTCCAGTTGCCAAAGTCCACAGTCTTAGTGTTATCTGCAACTCCTTATTCTCACTCACTCCTTATATACTTTTTTTAAAAAAAAATTAAAACTTTTTAATTTTCAAAACATATGCATGGATAATCTTTTAACTTCAACCTTTCCAAAACCTTATGTTCCAATTTTCCCCCCTTTCCTCCCTTCCCCTCTCCTAGATGGCAAGTAATCCAATATATGTTAAACATGGTAAAAATATATGTTAAATCCAATATATGCATACATATTTATACAATTATCTTGCTACACAAGAAAAATCAAATCAAAAAGGAAAAAAATGAGAGAAAATAAAATACAAGCAAACAATAAAAGAATGAAAATGCTATGTTGTGATCCACATTCAGTCCCCATAGTCCTCTTTCTGGGCATAGATGACTCTCTTCATCACAAGGTCATTGGAACTGGCCTGAATCATCTCATTGTTGAAAAGAGCCATGTCCATCAGAATTGGTCATCATATAATATTCTTGTTGCCATGTACAATGATCTCCTGATTCTGCTCATTTCAATTAGCATCAGTTCCTGTAAGTCTCTCCAGGCCTTTCTGAAATCATCCTGCTGATCATTTCTTATAGAACAATAATATTCCATAACATTCATATACTTATTCAACCATTCTTCAACTGATGGGTAACGACTCAGTTTCCAGTTTCTTGCCACTAAAAAAAGGCTGCCACAAACATTTTTGAATATTTCTCTCCTTTAAGATCTCTTTGGGATACAAGCCTAGTAGAAACACTGCTGGATCAAAGGATTGATAGGCCTTTAGGCATAGTTCCAAATTGCTCTCCAGAATGGTTGGATCACCTCAAAACTCCACCAACAATGTATGAGTGTCCCAGTTTTCCCACATCCCCTCCAACATTCATCATCATCTTTTCCTGTCATCTTAGCCAATATGAGAGGTGTGTAGTGGTACTTCAGAGTTACCTTAATTTGCATTTCTCTGATCAATCACTCCATATATCCTGTAAGTTGCCAAGTCTTGTCATTGCTACCTTCACACTCTTGTATCCAATCCCTTTTCTCTATTCACATAACCTAGAATAGGGCTTCTTCATGTCTTGCCTTGACTATTGCAGTAGCTTTCTTTTTTTAAGTAGCTTTTTTTTTTAAATTTTATTTTTTAACATACCTTGCTTTATGAATAAATGTTGGGAGAGAAAAATCAGAGCAAAAAGGAAAAACCATGAGAGAGATTAAAAAAACAGAAAAACAAAGTGAACATAGCATGTGTTGATTTACGTTTAGTCTCCTTAGTTCTTTTTCTGGATGCAGATGGCATTTTCTGTCCAAAATCTATTGGGATTGAATCAACAAGAAGAAAAAACCTTTCACAGTTGATCATTACCCATGCTTGCTGTTTTTGTGTACAATGTATTTCCGGTTCTGTTTGTTTTGCTCGTCATCAGTTCATATAAATCTTTCTAGGCCTATCTTAAATCAGTTTGTTCATTATTTTTTATAGACCAATAATATTTCATTACCTTCAAATACCACAACTTGTTTAGCCATTCCCCAATTGATGGGTATCTACTCATTTTCCAATTCTTTGCTACCACAAAAAGCTGCTACAAACATTTTTGTACATGTAGGCCCTTTCCCCTTCTTTATGATTTCCTTAGGCTAGAGACACAGATCAAAGGATATGCACACTTTTGTAGTCCTTTGGGCATAGTTTCAGATTGCTTTTCAGAATGGTTGGATCATTTCACAACTCCACTAACAATGCATTAGTGTCCTAGTTTTTCTACATCCCCTCCAAAAATTTTATCATCTTTTCCTGTCATCTTAATCTGAGAAGTGTGTAGTGGTATCTCAGAATTTTTTAAATTTGCATTTCTCTAACCAATAGTGATTTAGAACATTTTTTCATATAACTATAGATGGCTTTAATTTAATCATCTGAAAATTGTATCTTTATATCCTTTGACCATTTATCAGTCGGATGCGGTAGCTTTCTAATTGGTCTCCCTGCCTTTCTTCCCATTCAAATCTAATTGGTCTTCACTCAGCTTCTGCCAAAGAGCTTTTCTTAAAGCATAGATCTGATCATTCCATTACCCACAAAATATAAACTACTCTGTTTGGCATTTAAAGTCCTTCATAACCAGACTCTTTGCAGGCTTTTTGTACTTTCCTTTCCTTTATTTACTCTATTAGCTATAAAGGCCTACTGTTATTCCTTGAACAAGACATTTCATCATCTATTTCCATGTCTTTGTATTTGTCATAACCTGAAATACTCATTTTTGTCTCTTTGGTTCTCTGGCTCACTCAGAATCTACTTTTTTATAGAAGGCCTTTCCCAGTCCTTCCTTTATCCCCAGTGTCTTTTTTTTTTTTTTTTAATAAACTCCCATTGACTCTATAAGTCTATCTATGTATCTCTCTCTCTCTCTATATATATATATACATATATATATGTGTGTGTGTGTGTGTGTGTATGCGTGCTCATATGTATGCACACACATATATGTATAGATGTAGAGAACTCCCAGGAAGCTAGAAAATTCAGTAACTGGGATGTTCCACTCCTCTTAAGATTCATCAAGAGTGCATTTAAGCTTGAAATCATGAGAAAATGTAAGGTCCTGGTACAATTACTGGGGCATTGTGAACTTTAAATAAGATTGAGTCCCTAGAAACTAACAACATGCTTCAAAGAGTTAGATCATAGAAAACAGAAACCAGGGTTGGTTACAGGACAATGTTTTTCATAATAACCTATTGTTTTAAGAAAAATAAGCAACATGATTTCTCTCATTAAATGGCTCTGTTGAATTATCAGCAACCCCATCTCGTTATTTTCCACCACCACTAGCTTATTTGTATTGTGCTGGTCACAACATATATATATTTCTATGCTGTCTTTACCATTAGAATGTGAGCTCCTTTATCACTTCTTTCCCCCCCTTCTTTCTTTACACCCTAGAAGTTAGTACAGGGCTTGGCACCTAGTAAACCCTTAATAAACACTTTTTGATTGGTTGATTGATGGAAGGATAAATTCTTTTTGCTGCATGTTTATCTGCCCAGTACCTATTCTCTCAGATATAATAGAAAAAGGCGTAAGTAAAACTAAGTCAAAACATGAAAACACTGGCAATGTCTTGCTGCATCAGATGTTGGCTAAATGCAGGCTAGAAGCTTGTAAACCTCTTAATGCAGAATTAGATATGGTATTTTAATAAGAATCTTGTCCATTTTGAATATCCCAAAAGGGTAACTTCATAGCTTTTACATTTTATATTCTTATTGATTCTTATTGGTATGGCTTAAAATATTGTATTTGTGTGGGCATCATTCATTGAAATATTAAAGTATTGAAACATAGACATATGAACCATGCTTTGTGAAACCAAATATTACATTATGGTATAATGAGGTAGCAATAAAGTAATGGATTTTTCAATTTAATAAGCAACTCACATTCCTTCATTACTCATAGCACCAGTTATGGCGTGTTCAGTAATTTTCCTTAAGGCAAAGATGCTTTAGTAATATCAGTAAGTCCTCATAGAGATTAAATTATAAGACTTCATACCAATACTTTAAGGGATTTGAAAACCATTCTATTTATTTTAACTTAAATGGCAATAACAATGTACAAAATAATGTTATATATATATCAGTGCTTACATGCAACCATGTAAAAGTAATAAGCAACCCAATAAAAAAGTGATTAAAGGCTATAAATAACCAGTTTTCCAAAGAGCAAGATGCCATCAACAGCTTTTGATAAAATCCTCCAAATTGTAATAACAAGGGAAGTATAAATTAAAACAGTTTACATTTCACCTCATACTTTTCAGTTTGGTAAATATGATAAAAAATAAAAATAATAAATGTGTGAATTGGGTATTGGAAGATAGGCACACTAATACATTGTGGGTATAGCTATGATTTAGCCCACCCATTTTGGAAAACAGTTATGGCTTATAGTACAATCCATAACATTTAGCAAGTTACTAAAGTTACTATATTGATTCATTTACATGTTAACTCTGGCTAGAATGAATATAAACTCCTTGAGCATAGGGAATGCTTTTATCTTTCTTTGAATCAACAATACTTTGCTTGGCACACAAATGCTTGTTGACGGATTGAATATATTTAATCAATCAATCAATTAATTATTATTTTGGCTGAGGCAATTGGGATTAAGCAACTTGCACAGGGTCACACAGCTAGGTAAGTGTTAAGTGTCTGAGATCAAATTTGAACTCAGGTCCTCCTGACTTCGGGGCTAGTGATCTATCCATTGTGCCACCTAGCTGCCCCTGATTGAATATATTTTAATACCCATTTCCCTGATAATACAGTTACTGTTCTTATAATCTAAAGAAACCAAAGATGAAAGAAATGCTCCCATATTCATTAAAAAAAACCCAAAACAAAAAAAACCCAAAACCCAAAACTTACCACAGCACTTTTTTTTGGTAAAAAATATAATAAAAAGTTATAGGATTTAGCATGAACTCTCAGATGTTCTCTGATTCTTTGATTAAAAAGCTCCTACTTCGTTCCTTGCTCCTCATGATAATAAGGGCCAGACTAAAAAGGATTGGCAACTGGACCAAGAATCACCTGGTAGGCTAAAAGGAAGTAGCCAAAATTTCTACCCCTTCTTTCCTTTTTCTGAGCATATGAGGCCTTCAGAATATCATATTTAAAGTTCTTTGATCATCTAATGTAGAAGCTGCTAAATCTTGTATTATCTTGACTGTGGCTCCCTAGTATTTGAATTTTTTCTTTCTTACTGCTTGTAATATTTTCTCCTTGATCTGGGAGCACTAGAATTTGGCTATAATATTGCTGGGAGTTTTTGTTTTAGGATCTCTTTCAAGAAGAGACAAGTGGATTCTTTCAGTTTCTATTTTATCCTCTGGTTCTAGAATATCAGGGCAGTTTTCTTTGATAATTTCTTGAACGATGATGTCTAGGCTCTTTCTATCTCTCTTTAAATCATGGTTTTTAGGTAATTCTTACCTTGATCTATTTTCCAGGTTAGTTGTTTTTCCAGTAAGATATTTCACTTTTTCTTTTTCTTTTCTTTTTTATTTTGTTTGATTCTTTCTTTCCACTTGTCTAATTCTAATTTTTAAAGAATTATTTTCTTAATTGAGTTTTTGTATTTCCTTTCCTATTTGGCCAATTGAGACTTAAGAATCCTCTCTCTTGAGGGATGTGAAATGTGGATCACAACATAATATTCTCATACTCCTTGATTGATGTTTGCTTACATTGTGTTTCCTTTATCTGATATATCGTTTGTGTAGATAAGATTTTTCTTGCACAACAATGATAAGTTTGGAAATATGTATACATATATTCGATTTGCCAATATTTTAACATAATTAACATGTAGTGGATATCCTGCCATCTAGGGGAGGGGTGGGGAGTTGGGGGGAAAAATTTGTAACGGAAAGCTATATAAGGGTTATTGTTGAAGAATTACCCACACATATGTTATGCAAATAAAATTTAAAAAAAAGATAAAATGAGATATTACAAACCTTAAAAAATAAATAAAAAAATTTAAAAAAAAAGAATCCTCTCTCTTGCTCTTGCTAATTCTGTTCCACGTGTGAATTACTGTATGAGCATGCTTTTTTTTTTTAAATTTTGCTGCTATGTTCATTAACTATGTTTTGTATTATATTAATGTTATTGTCTATTGTTTTGTATGTTACTGTTTATAATTAAATTGTATTTAATATGTAAGTCTATTGATTGTGTTCTCTGTTATTTAACATGCTTGTAATTTTTAATTCATTAATGCATAATATGAATATGCACACACTTTCATTTTTAAAAAATAATTTATTTAACAGATTTTTTTGAGTTACAAATCCTCTCCCTCAGCCTCTCTCCTACCTGCTAAGAAAATAAGCAATATGATACCCATTATACATGTGAAATCATGCAAAATATATTTCTATATTAGCCATATCATGAAGAAAAGTAAGAAAAATCAAAAAGAGAAAATTATACTTCAATTTTCACTCATCCTTCATTGGTTTTCTCTCTGGAAGTGGATAGCAATTTTCATTATGAATTTTTAAAAATTCTCTTGGATCATTGTATTGATCCAAGTCTTTCATAATCAATCTCCACTACAATATTGTTGTATAGTTCTGTTTACTTTATTTTGCATCAGTTCATATAGCTCTTCCCAGATTTTTCTGAAATAATTTTCATCATTTCTTACAGTTCAATGATGTTCAACACAATGATATACCACAACTTTTTCAGACATTGCCTAATTGATGGCCATCCTGTCAATTTTCAATTCTTTTCAAAAATACCCAAAAACAATTGCTACATTAAAATTGTTTTTTTTTTTGCTCCCACAAAAAGAGTTGCTATTAAAAAATCTCTTTGAGATACAGAGCTAATAGCGGTATTACTGAGTCAAAGGCTAAGCACAATTTGATAGACCTTTGGGCATAGCCCCAAGTAGTTCTTCAGAATGGTTGGCTCAAATCACAGTTTCATTTATTAGTGTACCTATTTCCCCCCAAATCCCTCTAACATGTCATTTCTGATAGGTATAAGATATCTCTAATCAATTTTTTCTAATAAATAGTGATTTTGAATATTTTAAAAATATGCTTATCAATATCCTTGATTTCTTTTGCTGAAAACTGCCTATTTGAATCCTTTCAGTATTTATTAGTTGGGGCATAGTTTTTATTTTTATAAATTTGACTCAATTCCCTACATATTTGAGAAATGAGAGCTTTATCAGAGAAATTTGCTATCATAATTTTTGAAATTACTTAATTGTCCATGGCATCTTTTAATAAGATGTAGGGTTTAAATTTTTTTAAAATTAGGCTTAATTTTTCTTTTTCTTTTTCTGAGGTCATAATTACTATTTCTGCTTTTTTTTTTAAATTTTAGCTAAAGCATAGCAGATTCTTTTCTAGCCTTTTATTTGTGTTTGTTTATTTGTGTGTGTTTGACTTTGAAAAAAAATATTGTTGTAGATTCTGGTTTCTAATCTAATTTGCTATTCACTTCAGTTTTATGGGAAAGTTCATTCCATTCACATTCATAATAGTGATTATTGTATGTGGCCTTTTTTCTTATTTTCTTCTGTTTATTATTCTTTCTCTTTTAACCTGTTCCTTCTCAAAAATTTGAGAAGGAACTACTTCCCTTGATCCACCCTCCCTTCTGTCATCTCTCCTACTTCCCTATTGGGTAAGATATATTTGCATACCCAACTGAATGTGTACATAAATATATATAATTTTTCCTTCCCTCTTTGAATAAATTCTGATAAAAGTGATGTTAAAGCATTGTTCTCTACCCCTTTATTTATTCCTTCACTATAAAACCACTTCTTTGCATGCCTTTTTTTTGTGAAATGTTTTCTCTATTCTTTCTTTCTTTTTCTCCTTCCATCTTTCATACCTCTTCATTTTTAAAAATCATCTCAACATAATTGATTCACACTTGTGCCCTTTTCTGATTTAGGCTCTTTCTATCTTAATAAAGATAAAAGTTCTTAGAAATTACATGTATCATCATCCCAAAATAGGAATGTCAACAGTTTAACATATGATTTCTCTTTTATGTTTATTGTTTTATGCTTCTCTTGCATCTTATGTTTGAATGCCATATAATTGTCATAAAATATATTGCCATAAAATTGTTTGGAGGGGAATATTGGTAGTATTAGGTTCAGCTGCAGCCTCTACTCTGCTATCTTGGCTCTGCCTCCTATTATTGTTTTTTTTGTGCTAATGCTTATAGATGTTAATAGATATAGATATAGATGCTAATAGAGTTACAGGTTTTGAACTTTCCCCCAAATGATTTTTGCAAGGAACTTCAGAATTTCAGGGGACAATTGAATACTGAGTCCTAGAGTCCATTGCATTAGGGTTCTCTTCTCATTGAAGGAGCAATTAGTTTTTTTTTTTTAAAAGACAAAGCTATTTACAATGATAACAGATAATTTTTGAAATTAAGAGAAATGCAAATAAAACTAATTCTGAGATTTGAATCACATTAAGAAAATTGGCAAATATACTGAAATATAGAAATAGTTAATGGCCTAGTAAAAAATGGGTAAACTTTCACTGATGGGATAAATAAAATAGGTTTATCTTGGAAAGCAATTTAGGATTTGCTAAATAAAAAGTGACAAAGATTGCTTTGTGGATGCCATTGGTAGGCCTATATATCAAAAAGGCCAAAATCAGAAAGAATGTTCCTATGTATGCTAAAATATTCAGAGTTGCATTATTGTGGTAGCAAAGCACTGGAAATAAGCTATATATCCATCACTTTAGTAAGAGCAAAAATAAATTCTTGTACATAAATATAATATGAAGAATTAGAGCACCATGGTATGACTTACATGAATTGATGCAAACTAAAGTAAACAGAACTTGGAAAATAATATGTAACTACAACAATGTGAATAGAAAGAACAGAAAATGAAGCAGATTGTTATGCAATTAAAATGACCTTGATTCCAGAGGACATTTGAGAAAATGAAGTTAACTCTCTTCTTTGAAAAAAGGACTATGAGTGAGGAAAACAGAGTTAAGTGACTTGCTTAGGGTAACACAGGTTTTAGTATAATGTTTGAGGCCACATTTGCATTCAGATGTCTCTAGTGCTCTATTCACTGGAAGACTTGATTGAGCTGTGTGACTATGGTTAAGCAGATTTATTTTTCTGTATTAATGTTTCAGTTGAGAAAATCATTAGAAATACTGATGGTGATTTTGGGCAAACTCTTGGCCTCTGTATCAAAGTTCTTGGTCCCCTCAAGAATATAACTCTTTATCAACAAGGATATTGATGGGGAAATCTCAAGAGATAGATATAGGCAGGGAACTTTTTAGTCACAAACTTGTGTAGCACAAGAAGTCAGCCAATATCAAGGGAAGGGTGCTGATATATAAATTGAATATAATCATTCACAGTTGGAACCTTGTCTGGTTCATTGACCCCTTTAAATACTGACCTTCCTGGAAAGAATGCACCACTGCACTGAGACTAGTGAATTTATCTCCTCTCTATTTCTCTTCCCTCATTTGCCCCAGTTACTTGACATCATTTACCCTTAAATCTTTTTTATTTGCTATCAGTGCTTTTATAATGAGCTTTGTTTCTAAATTAAAATAAGCTGGTTTTAAATTGCATTTTGAGTAAGCGTTTGGTGTAAATAAAAGGATCACATAATGGAGAAGGACAAAGAAGACAAAAGAGTCTCTGGACAAATGTCCTTAGACTTTACTACAAACTCAGAATGAATTGAAATGCTCTGTTTCTGTCTGTCTTTGTCTCTGTTTCTCTGTGTCTTCCTGCTTCTGAAATAAATAGGGGCTTTATAGATTTAAAGTGCTTTGAAAATCTCAAAGTGCTATATGAATGCTATGGGGAAAATAGTTTATTATTTATTAATTTCTAAAAATATTTTTTGAATCTAGCTCTACACAATTAGAAATTATCTAATTTAAATCTTACTATAGAGGTTAAACTGAACTGAGAGATACTTTAGGAAAGCTAGATGGCTGCAAGGATTAGTTAGATCCTATCTGGTTCTAGTTTTGGATCTATCTAAAATTTGCATTTTGGGTTCCCCAATAGTTTGTGTTTTGGTTTTGCCCCAATTTTATTGAATGTTTTCATTTACTTGCTAACATACATCTCTAGCAACCTTACCTGAAATTACTTAACTAAGTGTTAGCCAGCTAGGGTTTGTCCTTAAGCCCTTGCATGAACTCTATATAATGCCTATAGTCTTTGTAACTTGGGAGGGAGCCACACCTTTTTCTAACTTTCTCCTTTGCTGAACTGGCTTACAATTCTTTGTAAAAACCTTTTTTTGGCTTTGGAGTTTGTTCTCCACCAATGCCAATTATTATTATTATCACTGTGATTTGAAGATCATTCTAAACAAGGCATTCTGGCATGTGTTAGACAAACATTTCAACACTGATGTTCTATATTTTCATAAGTATTTTCAAGTCCAGTATTATATTACAATAAAAAATCAACAAATACACATTTATTAAGTATATATTATGTGCTAGACAGTGTGCCAACCACTGGTGATTAAAAAAAGAAGCAAAAACAGTTTTTGCCCTCAAGGAATTAATAATCTAATGAGATTTGAAAATAATACTGTCATTATGAATATAATACAGTGCAATGGGCACTGGCCTAAGAATGTAAAGTACTATATTTTAATTTTGGCTTTGCTACTTAAGGTCCATATCCCTTAAACTTTTTGATTCTCATCAGAATAATATGATTAATGATAACTAGCCTATCTAAATTTCAAGGTTATTGTGAGGATCAAATGATGAAAAAAAATGAACACATTTTGAGAAGCTATTAAGTACTATACAGACAAAAAGCATTGCTATAAATTTCTTACGACATTGGCTCACCATTTAGAGAATCAGAGTACTTTCTAAAATTAAATTGGTAGTGTTGACCTTTAGAAGTCAAGGAGATTCTCTAACTAGTAATTAAAAGCACTTAGTCTGTTTGTTCCTTTTAAGTAGACTGTGCATTAAGGTTTAAATAACTTGTATATTTCTTCCTTGTGTTAATCTATAAATTGCCCATGAGTCCATTGAGAAGTTAGTGAGGAATATAGATCTTCAATAAATAAAAAGGAGAGGTACTATATTTCTTAAGAGGAAAGTCATAGAGATGATTAAATGATTGGAAATTAAGGCCCAAGGAGAAAGGTTCAAGAAACAAGGATTGGCAATTCTAAAGAGAAGTATGAGAAGCATTTTATAACTTGTCATTAAAATATTCTAAAAGTCCAGGACCACTTTTAGTCCACTCATGTTAAAATAAAAGACAATGAGTTTATATTGCATGGTGTTGTATTTTAGTGAGATATGAGAAACACAAGACTTTCCTGAATATAATTGTAGACACTGTTTTCTTGCATGATCTTTTAAAAAAAGATGTCATTTTAAAATTAAATGATGATTTTAAGGATGCTGGATAAAGCCCGTTGAATGGAGTAAATATTTTTAAAATAAATATGGATATTTTGTTTATATTCATGCTTGAAAATTTGTCTTTTTTGTTAAAATTTTTATAACAAAAAGGTAGATAATTTTAATTTTAAACATATCAATGTTTAAATTTTTAATGACATGAAATTAGATGTAACTCCTAATCATGTGGAATTTAAGCCAATATTTTTATTCAGCTTTTAAAGGAAATGTTTGTAAATACATTGCACCAACCTATTCAGCATGATTTACTCATTTTCTTGTCAGTTTTCTCACTACAGCTTAGTGCTGTAGAAAATTTATTTTGGCTAAGAGCTGTATTTAGGAAATTTGTGTTTATAGGATCTTGGAAATACTCAACATACCCATGCCACAGTGTCACTTGGCTTTAAGGCAGACAGGGATGCTCTCAGATACCTGCTATGTGGTTCTGATGCAGATACTGATTAACAATTCAGCTAGCCAGTGACTGATGACACAGGAATAATTAGAGGACATTGTACAGGTCCTCCTTCCTCTCTTCTCTGATGATTGAATATAAGAAAAAAGGTTCTGGACAGCAGTTTGAGGAGAAAGAGTTCTGTTCTAGAAAAAAATATTTTCCCCTGTGAATGACAACTCTAAATGGATAAAGAGTGTGAGAAATGAAAAAAAAAATTATAAACTGAATGTTCTTTTCTTATTATAAGTTATAAACATAAGAGGTGCTTGGTGAAACTAGAAAAAGATCAAGGGACTAAAAGATAGATATTGAAATATAAATAAGAAAACTTCAGTATTCAAAAAAGAATGGGAAAATTGAATGCCTCAGTTGCATAAGATGAGTAGGAGCAACACCTTTGGGACACAAACTGCATTGCAATCTTTTGTCTCTTGCTATTCATCTACATAAGATTTCCAAAGGAATATGGGAAGTTCATCTGACCAAAGTGAAACTAATCACACTAAAGCAAAATGGAACTAATTATAGTAGAACTTACTGAATGAAGAGGCTTTTGAGTTAGGAAGAATTCACTGATAGGTGAAAGAAGGCTTCTTCTATCTTTTGCCTAGAACTGACAAATGGTCTTGTAGATAAAACTGTGAGGGAATCAAAGGGAGACAGTTTCTGTTGATTTTAAGTGAAGGGATATTCTCTTAGCTGAAAAAGCTCTGCTCACATCAGCTGAAAAGAACATTGCAACATTTTAGCTGAAGAGAGTCCACTACAACACTGTTTACTCGGTGGTAGAAGGCACTAAAATGTTGCAGCTCACTATTGAAAAGTCAGACTAGGAGACCAGAAAATTCAACTCTTTAGTAAACATGCTAGCCCTGAGAATAGCCCAGTGCTCAAGCACCCTGCCTGGCTCAAGCTGGAGGCAGTCCAACAGCAGCAGAGCCTAGTTAGAAGGTAGCACAACCACCAAATTAAATGCTTGTTTCAGTCGAGTGGCAGATTGTCTCATCTAGTATATATACTGATTGCACCCTATGAAGAAGATCTTTACATGTAACACAGACTAACATCCCCATCTTCCATCTCCTTACTCCCTTGAAGGTCAACTGTGCTAGATTTTCCTTCTCCCTCAGTATTCCTACTACTCTTAAGAGAGTTTGAAGTATGTAGGCTCTCTGCAAATGGCTTCAGAACTCATCAATCGTATTGAAAAAAACAACTTGGGTGTTTTTGTTGTATTTCAGTTGCACTAGCCATTAATAGATTAGTTCTTACACAGAAATATCTACTTCAGAAATATAATCATAAATATACAAACTTATTCTCCCCAAACATGGGAGGTAAAGTCCCCTTCTTTCTTGCATGATCTCTGGGGAAAGGAATATCAGGTCCATAGTTTAGTTCAGTTCCTCTATAGCATGATCCCAGCATTAAGTCCAAAACCTCAGTTAAACTGGAGCCCTTGGCACCCAGGTTTCTCAAGGCTTCCTTCCTGGTTGCACTGTGACCCTTGAAAGAGTAAAGGAACAGCAAGGCACTACAGTTCCTGAGTAGTGAATTGCCTGGTATACATGGGTGCCTAACCACTCTTGTCTCTTAAAATGTGTCCCATTCTTCTACTCCAACTTCAGACTCATGTTGTATTTGTGAGAAAATGTGCCTTGATGCTGGGGGAAATTCTTAGTCTTTATTATCCTGCTATCCTATTTGAATAAATGCCTCTGCTAATGAACTGAGTTTAACTAGCTGATTGTTAAAAAGAAGTACATAGTGGAGGCTTGTGAGCTATTATTTAGGAAGATATACACGGCTGTCCCTGCAACCTTGGAGTGATATCAGTCATTCCTTTGTACACCAAACCTATGAATTGGGAGAGTGAGTCCCAAGGCATCATCACTTATGAACATTTCATATATAAATAAAAAAACTAGGATTTATGTATGAAACTATGAATTTCTTTAATATGCAGTTTCTTTTGAGGTGTTTGTTGAATTTAAAATAGAGCAGTAACAAATTTATGCTGTTTGTGTCTCAAGAATGCTCTTTAACTTATAGGGCTTGGGGACAGTGGATAGAATGCTGGACTTGGAGAGAGGAATGCCCAAATTTTAATCCTGTCTCTGGTACTTAAAAACTGTCTGACTCTGGATAAGTCACAATTTCTTGAAGTCTGCTTATGATCAAATGAGTACTTTACAAATTTTAATGTAGTATATAAATGCCAGATGTTATTATAATTGCTGTTGTTATTATTTTCACTCCTTTGACACCCACCCTGATGAATTCATTATCTCAATATCTAGCACACCTTTAGGATCTAGTTATCAACTCACCTTACAAGTATCCAGATGCATAAGGTTCAATGCATAAATAGTGTTATGGAAAATCTAAAAGAAAACACTAAATCAGAGACCATGATGGGAAACACATTTACCAATGAGCAATATTCCCATATAGATTTGTGCAGTTTTAATTACAATTGTCCAGAGTAGGATTCCTGTAGTATCATAAGGGGGTTGTCAACTATATTTGTGCTTCTTCCCATAGCTCCTGTAATTTCTTCAGTCTGGTTTCCCTTGGAACTATTTCCTCCAGCAGCTTTTAGAGAGGTCACTTTTTATTGAGGTTATTTTGAGACCATTGTGGGGTCAGTTACTTTCCTTATCTGCTCTACTGGTCCACATCTGGTGTCTTTCTCTGTTGCTCCCTAGTTCTGAGATATTTTTTTTCATTGAAATTCCTTTAAAATTCCACCAAATGTGGTTGTTCTCTGGGATCCAGAGGGAAACCAACTTCATCTTGGAGTTCGTGATAGAGAATAAAGACATAGTCTGATGTGTTTTCTTGATTTGGGGAGAATAGATTTCAAAGTGTTCTTAGAAATTATATATAAGACTTCATGGCCAAAATTTTATTGGATAAGTAACCCTTGGGGGATGGGAAGCTCTCAGGAATGAAATTCTGAAGACACCAAAAGAAACAATCTAGGTGATGAAGAAAATAGGCAGCTGTCTGAAGAGACCAATGTGGATGCATAGAGCGCTTACCAACCAGCACATTTTTTTAAAAAAAATAATACTTGTAGTGGAAGCAAGGCCATGTAACAGAAACTGAATACAAATGTATATCATAGTCTTATGAGAATGGTGGCAAGAGTGTTAAATATCAGAATGAGGTAAAGACAAAAACCATTTTTGCACCTTTGGGAAAAAAGGAAGCTCAAAGAATGGATAGAATTGCTGATTCGGTTGAATAGAATGATGAAAACTGGTCATAGAACATAAAACCATTCACATGTTATTTTGTGTCTGTTTTTTTGTTTAAAATAACAGAATTTTTCAATAAAAATTGCAATTTTCTATTGAAAAAGATAGGCTAATAGTGATTAATGAGAAGTTTATTCTCAGACTCTTTTGTGGTTCCTTCTTTACTTTTTTTGTGGATCCATCTCATAGAGTCAAGACACATCAAGAAATGTTGTCTTGAAAAGAATTGTAATCTATTTCTTAGCATCTAGATGCTAGCTTGGGAGAGTCAAATTTTAAGTAAGATATTCAAGTCATGAATAAACAATGTTATACCTATTTTTTTCTTATTGCTTCTCACCATTGATAGCCTGACATTGCATGTATAAGAATGTTCACAGATTCCAAACAAAGGCACTAAAAGCAAATCTCCAGTAATATCCAATGAACAATAAATTTACAAGGTCATCAATGAGGTCAACCAGATTCACCTCATCATATCTTCTTTCCTTCTGCTTTTGTCCTCTCAGCCAGTTTCAGTTCTCCATGGTATAAAACATTGATTTCTTTTTTTTTAGATATAGATAGATTTATTTTATTTTATTTTTTAAAAATTTTATTGTATTTGCAAACATATGTATGGGTAATTCTTCAACATTAACCCTTACATAGCTTTCTGTTACAAATTTTCCCCCCAACTCCCCACCCCTCCCCTAGATGGCAGGATATCCACTACATGTTAAATATGTTAAAAATCTTGACAAATCGAATATATGTATACATTTTCCCAAACTTATCATTGTTGTACAAGAAAAATCATATCTACATGAAAGACATATCAGATAAAGGAAACACAATGTAAGCAAACATCAATTGAGAGTATGAGAATGTTATGTTGTGGTCCATATTCATATCCCTCTTTCTGGATGTATATAGCTTTCTTCATCACTGAACAATTGGAACTGGTTTGAAACATTTCATTGTTGAAGAGAGCCATGTCCATCAGAATTGATCCTCATATAGTATTGTTGTTGCTGTATATAATGACCTCCTGGTTCTGCTCATTTCACTCAGCATCAGTTCATGTAAGTCTCTCCAGGCCTCTCTGAAATCGTCCTGCTGGTCGTTTCTTACAGAACAATAATATTCCATAATATTCATACATCATAATTTATTCAGCCATTCTCCAATTGATGGGCATCCATTCATTTTCCAGTTTCTAGCTACTACAAAAAGGGCTGCCACAAACATTCTTGCACATGTGGGGCCCTTTCCTTCTTTTATGATTTCTTTGGGACACAAGCCCAATAGAAATGCTGCTGGGTCAAAGGGTATGCACAGTTTGATAACTTTTTGAGCATAGCTCCAAATTTCTCTCCAGAATGGCTGTATCTGTTCACAGCTCCACCAACAATGCATCAGTGTCCCAGCCTTCCCACATTCCCTCCAACATTCATCATTAACTTTTCTTGTCATTTTAGCCAATCTGACAGGTGTGTAGTGGTACCTCAGGGTTGTCTTAATTTGCATTTCTCTGATCAACAGTGATTTGGAGCACCTTTTCATATGACTACAAATAGTTTTAATTTCATCCTCTGAAAATTGTCTATTCATATCCTTTGACCATTTATCGATTGGAGAATGGCTTGAATTCTTATAAATATGAGACAATTCTCTATATATTTTAGAAATGAGACCTTTATCAGAGCCCTTAAATGTAAAGATGATTTCCCAATTTATTGCTTCCCTCCTAATCTTGACTGCATTGGTTTTGTTTGTACAAAAACTTTTTAACTTAATATAGTCAAAGTTATCTATCTGGTTTTCAATTAAGAGTTCCAGTTCTTCTTTGGACATAAATTTATTCCATCTCCATAGGTCTGAGAGGTAAACTATATTATGCAAAACATTGATTTCTGACTGCAAATAACATATTATTATGTATTCCCACAAATCCATGTGAAGCAGGAAAAAGTGGTAAAATACCACCAGTTGATATGAAATATGGGATTTATTATATATGTGGTATTAGGGGAGGAGCTGATCAGAATCAATTAATTTTTCACAGTTCACTTGAGATTGTAGATGGTAGGAACAGTGACAATGAAGCAAGATTTTGAATGCTACCTTTTCAGATTCTTAAGGAATAGTTGTGTACCTTGTAAAAGTTGTGAGACCATGAGCAGCTCATATCCTAAGTGACTTATTCATAAATTTTAAAGGGTTCTTTTTTGGATATGATCACTGTTGTTGGACTGGGGGAATCCTATAAATATTGTTTGTTCGTCTTTTTTATAGCAAAGCACTTAAATCTTTCATGCTATTCTATTGGAGGAGGAAAAAATGAATTAGGCTTGTACAATTAAATGGATTCACAACCAGTTTAATAGCTGGACTAGAAGAGTTTTCTTTATTAGTTCAAAATTATTTGGATATCTACAGAGAATTGCTATAGGGACTTCTATTTAGTACAGAGTTTATCATTTTGAGTGATGATTTGGAAAAAAAGGATAAGTAACTTCTTGAGTTTTGAATTTACAGATAACAGAGAGCAGGAAAGAATAGCTGACATCACCAATGTTGGAAGGTTCAGCCCCAAATGCCTTTCTCCTGGTAGTCACCACTTTGAGAATGACTAGTCATGAATTATCTCGCTTTCACCTTGATTTTCTCTGGACTTCACATTCTTCTCTTTACCACCTATACTGCTACCCTGAGAAAACTCTAGTCTGGAACTCAGCATTGATGACTTCCTTCCCATAACCATCATTTTGAGAAGGACCTCAGTCATGTTCCACTTTATTCTTCCCTTGAATCTCTCCAGACTTTATATTTATCTTGCTTGCCACACTGATTCTATCCTCATCTCACATTCTGTCACCTCTTTGTAGTTTCCCAATTAGATAGTAATTCCCTTGAGTGCTCAGGCTGTCTTGTTTGCTTGTGTTTTTTTTTCCTTTTTCTTTTTTTTCCCCTCTCTGTCTCTGTCTCTCTCTCTGTCTCTCTCTTTGTCTCTCTCTCTTTCTCTCTCTTTCTCTCTCTCTCTCTCTCTCTCCCCCCTTTCTGTCTCTCTCTGTATATGTGTATGCATATGTCTATCTCTGTCCTCTCTCTCTCTCTGTGTCTGTCTCTGTCATCTCTCTGTGTCTCTGTCTCTGTGTCTCTTTGTATCTCTCTCTCTCTCTCTCTCTCTCTCTCTCTCTCTCTCTGTATCTTGGTATGTCTCTCCCCTCCCTCTCCTCTTTTCTCTCGGTATCTATCTCTCCCTCCTCTACCTCTCCCTTTCTCCCCTATTTCTCCTCTCTCCATTCTTCCTCTGCCCTTCTCCTTTTCCCTCTCCTTCCCTTTTCTCCTCTCTCACTTCTCTTCCTCCCTTCCTTGCCCTCTCTCCCCTCTTTTCTCTACCTCCCCCAACCCCTCTCTTCTTTCTCTTTTCTCTCTTGTTTTCTCTCTGGACTTTTCTTTTTCTTTTTCTTTCTTACTTATCTATCATTGTAATGGATGCTAGTCAGGATCCAAAAAGATCTTGACAGGTTATAGCATTGTATGAAATCTAATGAAATGAAATGTAATAGAAATCAATCTGAAGTCTTATATCTGGGTGCAAAAAATCCCCACATAAAAACAACTTCACAAATACAGATTGAAAGACAAAGATGTGATGCTTAAAAAAAGAGACGTTTGTCTGAAAACGTCTAGGAGTTCTGATGGATGCTAAACACAATATGAATCTTCAGGCTGATATAATAGTCAAAAAAGCTACTGTGATCTTGGCCTATATTAAATCCCACTTCCACAAATAAGCAGAAGATAGTTGCATCTGGTCCTGGACAGACCATCTCTGGATTATTTTGTCAGTTTGCATACCACATTTAAAGTACAATATTGATAAGCTAGAGAAAGGTACCCTGAATGATTTAGCCTCAGTTTCATATCATATGAAAATCAGTTGAAACCACAGGGGATCTTTGGTCTGGAGAAAACAAGATTTAAGGGACATAATAACTGTTTTGGGATATTTCATCCCAGAGGACACACCCAAGAGAAAGATTTTTTAATGAGCCAGATTTAAGCTTCATATAATAGAAACTTCCTGACAGTTAAATTTCCTAAATATTTTTATTTGGAAATGTAATAGCTTTGTTTGGGGAGTTATTAGCTTCTTCATCACTGAAGATCTTCAAACAAAAGATGGATAATCAATCACTTGCTAGATATGTTTGAGGAAATACTTTTTGGGGTTACTCTTTGAATAGATGGCCATAGAGATCCTTTCTAGCACTGAAATTCTGTGAGTTGGTTACCCTTTAAGTTTTACTTTTTGATAAACTTTTGCTTCCTCCCACCCCAAACCATAGTAATTTCCCTTTGCTGGAAATGTATCATTTCCTTGTGATGAAAGAAAAAAATTTGAAAATGTAAGTGACACATCACTTGCATCGGATGTGGTAGCATTCAGTCATGTTTGACTTTTTATGACTCTATTTTGGGGTTTTCTTGGCAAAGATACTGGAGTGGTTTGCCATTTCCTTCTACAGCTCAGATAAAAAATTAAGGTAAAAAGTCTTAAGTGACTTATCTAACATCATACTGCTAGTAAGGGTTTGAAGGCAGATTTAAACTTGTGAAAATATATCTTCTTGATTCCAAGACCAGTGCTCTCTATCCACTACATCACCTAGCTATGCACATTTAATGCATATACAGCAGGACTTGAAAAATTTTTCTCACTCACAATTCTTTTTGCCTGAGAAACTTTTACATGTTCCCTGGCATATAGTTATATAAAATAGATATACAAATCAAATATTTACTGATAATAAATCATAATTTCGTGATCCTCCACATTCAGTTACAAGACTGTATATAGGGTTGTGAACTGTAGTTTAAAAAGCTGGGATATATAGTATTTAGGATCTATACTCTCCATTTTTCTACTAGGAGGAATACAGTGTATTCCTTTATCAGTTGAAAACTTAACAAAATTTCCAGTTTTGAAAATGGAAAGTTGAAGGTTTTTCATTATCATTTCACTGCTTTTAATTGGTATTGCCATTTATGTTGTCCTCATATACCTTGTTCTCTTGGCTTCAATTTCTTTGCTCTACATTACTTCATAGAACAGTTTTTCCTACGTTTATATTAATTTTGCATATTTGTTATTTCTAGTAGTATAGCAATATTGATGGGTACCCAAAAATTGCTGAATGCCTGAACATATTTTGAGATTGATGTAATTCATATGCCAAATACTTAATATGCCATTCATACACTAAAATATTTTAATCATTCACTAATTTGTGAGTATTCATTTTATTGTTATTTTTTCTTCCAGAAAGAGTATTGCTTTGAATATTTGGTCAAATATAAAACATTACCATCATCATCTCCTTAGCATTTAGGCATAGTAGTAGGATCACTGGTTATGAACAATATATTTAATGATTTTCTCAGACAATTACAAATTTACTTTCAGGATAGTTGGAGCCTGACTTAGAATTGAACTACTGAGATTCATTTCTTAGTATCTGATTTTTGATTAATATGATCTTTCTTACTTCTATAAGGATATATTTACTTCTTAGAATTTTGTAATGATGTCATTTTTTTTCTTTGGGGGCTGTAAATAATTCATGTCTGCTAGAAAACAAATATATGCATATGTTCTCTTATAGGTAACAGATTTACAATCAGGACCTTTATTCTTCCTCACTTCCCAAATTTGGATCTTTGTGTGCTAGAAGCTTATACCTACTCCCTCTTCTAGAAACTGAGGTAGCAATCATAAATAGAATCTCAGGGAGGCTTTTCTCTGTCTCTACAGAGGAAATTTCAACACAGACTCTCCTTCTGTCACTGGCCAGATAATTTAGAGGCAAAAGTCCCCGGGGAAGATTACTGTTCATATTAATTGGAAAGATCTGTGGCATTGGTGGTTTTGTTTTTTGTTTTTAGTGTTGATTGTTTAACCAGCAGGTGGTGCTCTCTGGCAAAGTTGGCTGTATGGGTAGGAAATAAAAATAAAAGAGGAACTCCTCACCCATCTCCACCTTTGAAATTATGGAATTTTTCTCAGTTACTTCCTTAGCCAGCCTGAGGATATTATTATTTTTAAGGTTAAACAGATCTCCTTACCTGGGATCAAATAGAAACGAAAACAACTGGAAAGAAAACAATAGTGTTGAGAGTGAATTTGTTTTAGGTTACTCACCTCAGAAGAAAGCTTCCACCTGCTTGATCATGACCTCCTAACTCTACCTACTGAGGTTATCTGTGACTCAATAGCCAATGGTAAAAGGAGTCACCTCCTAGTTAATATCCTCTGCTAGCTGTTTATAAGAGTAATTAAGAAAAAAATTAGATTCCCTAGCTCAGAATTTCTCTACCTATTTTCAGCTGAGGTTCAAACCTCATAAGCCATTAAATGAAATAAATTTTTATTGACTAATTGACTGACATTTACTACTTTTCTTCACTGCAATCATCCCTCGTTAGGTAATTACTACCTGACATGAATCATAGAATAGTTATGATCATGATTATAGTTATTTATAAATTTAAAAAAATCAGGAATTAGGAGCAGCTTAAAGAAATAGAGAATTTCAGAAATAAATTTCTACCATCTATTAGCATTTGAGAAAGGGAAAAGAGGAAATATTTTAAGGAACAACAACCATTCAACAAACTTCATTCAATCTCAGCTACAGCAATTAAGGATTTTTTTTAATTAAATGAAAGCTGTGAATAGGCTAGACCTATGCAATAGGCCCATTCTCTCTAAACTCACATGGTACTGCTGCCTCCATACTTCCTTCCCCCCAAATGAAATCAAATGTCCTACTCAGCTGCCTCTGCTCAGTATCCTCTCAGCTTCATTCTTTCTCCTTTTGTATTAACTCTATACATACTTCCACAAGTTTTCATGTCTTTCTCAAGATGGGAAGAAAACATTTCCTTTCTTAGATTGCAATTCCAAGAATACAGTTAGTTGAGCTATAGTTTGGATTAGTACAGTTAGAAAATAGAATAGTGAAACTGGAAACTGAATCTATATCAATTGTAGAATGGCTGAATAAATTATGGTATATGAATGTTATGGAATATTATTGTTCTATAAGAAATGATCAGCAGGATGATTTCAGAAAGGCTTGGAGAGACTTACATGAATTGATGCTAAGTGAAATGAGCAGAACCAGGAGATCATTATATATAGCAACAAGAAGATTATACAATGATCAACTCTGATGGATGTGGCTCTCTTCAACAATGAGATGATTCAAACCAGTTCCAATTGTTCAGTGATGAAGAGAGCCATCTATACCCAGAGAGAGGACTGTGGGAACTGAATGTGGTTCACAACATAGCATTTTCACTCTTTTTGTTGTTGCTTGCTAGCATTTTCTTTTTTTAAAAATGGTTTGATTTGATTTTTATTGTGCAGCACAATAATTGTATAAATATGTAGGCATATACTGGATTTAACATATATTTCTACCATATTTAACATATATTGAACTACTTGCCATCTAGGGGAGGGCATGGGGGAAGGGAGAGAAAATTGGAACACAAGGTTTTGCAAGGACTAATATTAAAGAATTGTCCATGCATATATATTGAAAATAAAAAGTTTTAATTAAAAAAAAAGAAAACAAAATAGGTTTTTTGGAGCCTTCTTTGCCCCCAGAAAAGTAACTCTGGTAACCAATTTAAAAATACCTAATGCTTTTATTTGTTTTGATCCTTGAAAGAAGCTGAAAATATCTTTCCATTCCTTACCCTACTCCCTTCCATGACTACAATTTCATAGATATATACTGATGGCCCACAGTATGTAGCATTACAGATTAAACCCTTCACCTTCTCCTAATTATCTTAAAAAATGAAGAATGGGGGCAGCTAGGTGGTGCAGTGGATAGAGCACTATCCCTGAAGTCAGGAGGACCTGAATTCAAATCTGGTCTCAGACACTTAACATTCCCTAGCTGTGTGACTCTGGGCAATTCACTTAACCTCAATTCCCTCAGCAAAAAAGCAAAAAAAAAAAAAATGAAGAATGGTATGTTAGTGGTCCTTTTTTTCTATAACTCTTCTGTCATTGATTTTTCCCATCTGTTGTCATTGAAAATTTTGGGGTGTGCACTATATTTTTAAAATATAAGATGGCAATGATAACAAAATAATCCCTTTTTAAAATTAAGAGGTAGCACTAAAATGAAAATATTTCATAATGTAATATATTCTATATATTCCTGTGTTGGAATCAGACCTTGTGTCAGAGTAATCATTGAGATAGAAAGTTTTCCTCAGGATTCTGTTGGGTGGTCACTAGAGGCATGGGATATATGAATAAAGCCTTTTGAAATTGTTTGCAGAGGAGAAAAAGGGGGAGAGATAAAGAGAGGGAGAAGGTGTTAGACCAAAAGGAATAGGATGAAGCAGAGTTCAAGTTTTTGGAGTGCATCTTTTATCTTGGCAACATATGGGGACAAAGTGGTGTCCAGGATTGGTCATTTACTTCCCTAACGACTTTGATGACTTGCTGATGGCCCCTGTGATGTCATTGCTATTGAGTTTCTCAGTGCTGAATAGAGCTGATTTGGAGATTAGCTCTGCAGCAACATTTTCCTCCTCCAACGACTCTGAACTATAGAGGAGGGCATTGAATTAACTGCCTCTCTTTCTGTTGCTAAGTAGAAAAATGATTCCCATGTAGTAAGAAGCTTAGCACCAATTGCTGATTTCCAGTGGACTGCCCTCACTAGTGCTATATGGCTTTTCTTCTGAGTTTTCTGTATACCCTTTGTGTTATGGTTCATACCATGGCAAGATTATAAAAACGAAACAAAACAAAGCCCCAGTAACCTTGATTTGAGTGGTTTTTTTTTTTTTTTGGTAATAGAAGTGGGAGCCAATGTACTCTGTAAAAATGTAGTAGATTTATGCAGTGACTATTACAGAGGCAGGCACTGGCTGAGAAAGTAGTTGAACAATGGGTTCTTGTAGAACTCACAGACCTGGTAGAATTGTTATCTGTGACAGTTTTCTAAGCTAGCACAAGTTGATAAAGAAAATATATTCTGAACACATAAATTTCCTGTAGACCAGAGGTGTCAAACTCTGGCTCATAGCTGGCATGCCTACAATACTCTTAAGTTCAGAGGGACCAGATTAAAATGTAATTGGGAAATGTTAAACAAAATAAATAAAAAAATACAAGTGAGATAATGGTAATTTGTGTTTTTCCAAGTCAATATTCAGCTACAAGGATTGTTTCAATCTGAGTTGAAATCTCTTTTATAGACTATTGTTATTGGTAAGCCAGAAGCTCAGGACAAAGAGGAAAAAGATAGGGGCTTGCTGGGTTTGTTCTCAATTTTTCTGTGCTTTCCCTTAATTAATTGCCACATGTGGGATTACCATACCACAGTAAGCCTACTTATTACTCTTGAGGAGTAAATCTTCCACATTCATTAATCCATCAGTCTGTCCTTACATTTGTCTTTCTCTCTGTCATATCACTGTCTCTGCCTGTTTCTCATCTAGCTATTATACCTGTTAGAAGAACTTTTTTTTCCTTTTTTTTTTTAGTTGGATGAGGGGAGGTACAAGAAATAGAAATTGGATTTTCATTAATTAGAAAAAAATTTAAATTTAACAAAAGATGAGAACATGGGAGCCTCCATTAAATAATTGTTTCCAATGTTCTCACAGGTTAAGTGAATCACACATCCCTGCTTATTGTGGTGAGTAGGAGGAAGTTATGAGGGAATGAGATAGATGAAAAAAGTTCTGTCCTAACTTAATAGATTTTACAGTTTTCAACAATTATTTCTCCTATGGCACATGCCATTTTTGGGAGAGAGACCAAAAATTGAAAAAGACAACATGTTTTTAGTTTTTCTCCATTTTGTATGTCACTCTTTCGATCATGGTCTACTTTTGTTGTTAATGGGATAAAGATGAAAACTAAGGATTAGATTGATGGGTGAGAGAAAGAGAGTTTTTCTTCATCTAAAAAATAAAATTAGTTAAGCTAAAAAAATACTTGGGGAAATTGAGTAGTAGTTAAAAAAAAAGAGATGAAAACTAGGGAAGAACTCAGTAGATTAAATCTAGTTCTGTGTGTAATGAACCACAAAGTCAGAACAATAAAGCAACAGCATGTGCTAAATGGATGTTATATTAATTGTCAAGCTGCTAATATAGTAACATAAATGCATTGTTTTTCATAAACTGTTACTGATAGTGTGTTAAAAGCTTATATGTATTTCTAAAAACAATTCAAGAAAAGCTGACACTTAAATAAAGGGAGTGTATTAAAGAAATTTCAAGCTATTAATTATTCTCTTATTAATTTTAGCCTGAATATTGGTTAGTTTATCAAATGACTTTTGTTACTTAATCCAATGACCTTTGCTCATTCTTTTTCTTTTTCTAATTCTCACTGACTTTGATCTCCCTATAGCATTTGATTCCTTCTTTCTTTAGTTGTTTCATTTGTGTATCTTTTACTAGTTCCATATCCTTTTCCCCTTAAATATAGGTATACTACAAAGTTCATTTCCTTTGCTTTTTAATCTTTTTTTGGTGATGTGATCTATTTTCATAGCTTCAACTATCAGTTCTCTTGAGGTACAGTTTGATATCTCTGGCTGCTTGTTGGATATTACTACCTGGATGTCTTACTAGTCAAGTCAAACTATTATTAAGCAATTTTTATTTTGTACTTATTTCATTGTTTTCAGTTATGTTAAACTCTTTGTGACCCCTTTTTGAGATTTTCTTGGCAAAGATACTGTAGTGGTTTACCATTTCCTTCTCCAGTTCATTTTATAGATGAGGAAATAGAGGCAAACAAAATTAAATGACTTGGCTGGGTTTACACAGCTAGTAGATATCTTTGGTTGGATTTCTGACTCCAGGGATCAGTGCTCTATCCACTGTGCTACCTGACTGTCCTACTAAACACTTACTTTGTGCCAAACAATGCACTAAAGTGCTGTGGATACATTTCCCTAAAAATCCTTATAAAAGTTTTCTCCTTCAGAAAAAATACCAATTGTACATTTAATTGCACAACTGAAAAACCTTATAGTTATCATGGGCTTTTCCTGTATTGTCTTTTCCTTTATTTTACCAATGGTTTCACCTTCATAGGATCTTAAAATTCAAAGGAATTTTAGAGATCAAGTTCAGTTTTCTGCTCAATATAGACATTTTCTCTATAGCATTCCTCTATAACATTTCTCCATAACATTCTCTATAACATCCTGATCATTAAATTGTTTGAGTACCTTTGGTAACAGTGAATTTCCTATCTAATACATTCCACTGCATTTTAAAAATGGCTCTAATTGTTGGAAAGGTCTTCCTTATACTTCCTTATCCTTTTTTGATACACTCTTGCAGATTAATTTTGGTTTCTGGATTTACATAAAATAAATTCTTTTACATATGACAATAACTTAATTCATTAAAATATGTATTAAGTTCTACTATGTTCAAGGTTCTATGCTAGATGTTAGAGAGACAAAGGTAGAAGTGAATCAGATTCTATTCTCTAGGGGCTTCTATTCTACTATAACAGTAGAGTCTGATAAACCAAATCATCAAAATCTCTCCTGACCACTATGATGAGCAAAGTGTGACTCATTTCTGTTGCCTGGATACAATACTTCTATTAATAATGCAGCACTAATTTAATCAGAAGTTCTTTCACACAGGAGGGTCAATTAACTTGTAGTAAACTACAATCTTCTTTTTTTCCACACAATCTTCTGCTTAACTAGTTATTCTATCCTATAATTTTATATTTGACCTTTGGAACTTAAAGCAAGACTTTTAAGTTTATCTCTTTGAAATACTTTAGTTTTTGCCTAATGTTTTGGTTCATCAAATTCTTTCAAGTGTTGATTCTGTCAGCCATATATTTGCTATTCCTTTTAGATTTGTGACATCTGCAAATTGTATATGCTTTCAACATCAAAAGATGCTGTAATTATCAGCTAAACCAAAGTGCCTTTTCCTATCTGACCCAGTCAACTAGGTAGCTAGTTAGTAATTAAACCTTAGCTTTACTCCTAGTATAGATAGTCTTAAGTTCAGCTGTCAGCCTGGAGGTTGCAAGAAAGATGATGGGAAATGTTTGATATTCCACTAATCAAATTACCTGACTCTTTCTCCCCATTCAAATCATAAACTTCAAGTTTTATGCAAAGCCCACTCAACTCCCCCAAAGCAGTACAAAAAGGTCATTTGGATTGAGATCCATTTTTGCCACTTTTTGGCCATACACTTACTTCTACACTAATGTCTAGGTCTTAGACAGGGGATGAAGTTTTCTGATTATGAACAACTTGACTTTCAACCCAAGAAGAAGGAAATACATACAACATAGATTGGAAACTACTTCTCCATTCATTGTTTTAAAAACTTTAGGAATCTTGAGATACAGTGGATAGCACTGGTCTTGGAATCAAGAAGATCTGAGTTCAAATTTAGACTGAGACACATCTAATAGCTGTCCCTGGAAAATTCTCTGTCTCAGGTTCCTCATTCAACTGAGGATAATAATAGGATCTACCCTCCAAGATTATTGTGAGAATCAAAGAAAATAAAAATTATGAAGTATTTTAGAATACTGTTTACCATGTAGTAAATATTTTCTTTCTCTTCTTCTCCCTCATTTCTACCACTTCTCAGCATGGCCTTTTCATTTTATTTCTCATTTCACTCACTCTTGTTATTGTTCCTGGTTTTGATGCTACTGAAATGGGAAGTTTTCCTGCCAGGTTGTGGAGGCAGGCCAAGGCATACAAAAATTTTTCTCTTTTCTCTTTCCAATTTTTAGGTTTTAATGTCCTGTACCTATGACTTCTGTTTATTCATTTGCACTTGATCCTGGGAAATTCTCCAGGATATTCTCTAGCCCAAAGCCTTGTGGGAGGTAGAGAAAAGTTCAAGTTTTCATCAGTGAAATGGCAAGTAGCTTTAAATCCAAAGAATATTGTTTGACTTGTGAAAATCAAGACATCAAATATTAGATGATCATAAAATTTAGAGTTATAATGAATCTTAGTATCTCATTTAGATTCCTCATTTTATAGATTTAAAAACTGACAGTGGTTAAGAGATATGGTTGGAGACACATGAGGAATAAATAAGAGATAGAACTGGAATTGAGTTTGTTTGCAAATCTTTTTTTTTTTTTTTTTGCTTTTTGCTGAGGCAATTAGGGTTAAGTGACTTGCCCAGGGTCACACAGCTAGGGAATGTTAAGTGTCTGAGACCAGATTTGAACTCAGGTCCTCCTGACTTCAGGGCTGGTGCTCTATCCACTGTGCCACCTAGCTGCCCCGTTTGCAAATCTAATATTCTTTCTACTGTAGCATATTGCCTAGCTCACAACATACTTCCTAGCATCAAATCTTTTTCATGTGTCTTGTGGCATTTGTTCTTGCATAATCCCTTCCTCCCTCTCTTCCACAATTGTGATTAAGTGACTTGTCCAGGGTCACATAGGTAGTAAGTTTTAAATGTCTGAGTCTGGATTTGAATTCTGGTTCTCTGACTCTAGGGCCAGTGCTTTATCCACCGTACCATCTAGCTATCCCCTTATCTTTATAAGATTTAAGAAAAAAATATAATTATTATTTAACCTGATATTTCAGGTCTCAAAAATCTGTTTCAATCCTGACTCTGACATCTAATTTAACTATAATTTCTATCTTTGTGTCATCTGAAAATTTGCATACCATCTGTGATAGGATAGTCTTCCATTCTCTTTCTTCCCCCATATAATTTAGGCTCTTTCTTTTCCTCAAAGGCAGGGAAACTGTTCTCAAGACTTAAGGTTCAGGCTCTGGTGGCTCCAGGCCATATTGAGTGACATTTTGGTTACATAAAAGGCCTGCCCACTTGCAGTAGACACTTTAGACTTGGCAAGTAAGTTACCAAATCTTGCCTATGATTCATTTCCACACGAAGATGAAGGCTGTCATTTCTACTAAAGGTTAAACGCTGTATCTTTATTGAGTTTTCCTTCTATGCTATTGCCTACATAAATCTTTCTTTACCTTTGAATGATTCTGAGTTCTCTCTTTTCCAATATCAGATCTTAACTAGTGACTATCTTTTGAATTTTATCCTTCAAACAATTCTGACTCCATTTAGGCCATGTCTGTCCATATTGTCCTTAAGAAGAATATAAATGGTGCTTGCAAATCCTTTGCTAAAAAAGGTTACCTGTATCCATAGCATTTCCTTGACCCACTGGTCTAGAAATTATCAAAAAAGGAAATAAGGTCAGTCTGGCAGAAGACACATTGGCTATTTGTGATCAGTTTCCTTTTCTAGATGATCACTAACCATCCCGTTCACAACATATTTTAGAATTTTTCCAGAATTGTATGTTGAGGAAGCTTTATAATGTCTTTTTTGTGCAAATAATAAAAACCTTTACCCTTCTCCATACTGAGAAATCTCTCTCATTTTCCTAGTATTTCAAAGATCACTGACAGCAACTCACCAATCTCATGCTGTTTCATTATCCTGGCATGTATCTTATCAGGGCCTGATTACTTAAACTCACAAAAGATCACTAGGTTGTTCAGTCATATTGTTCAGTCATGTTTGACTCTGTGACTGCATTTGGGATTTTCTTGGCAAAGATATTGGAGTGGTTTGCCATTTCCTTCTTCAGCTCATTTTATAGATGAGGAAACTAAGGATAAAGGATTTATCCAGTCACACAACTAGTTAAATGTTTGATGCCAGGTTTGAACTCAGGAAGAGAAATCTTCTGATTCCAAGCCCTGGTGCCTTATCTATTGTGCCATTTAGCTGTCCAGTCTCTTGCTATTTCTCTACATTTCTTTTCTCCATTAGCCATTTTGTTTTATCCTTTCCAATTCAAATCTTGATAGCAGTGGGAGTGGAACAGATTGTTAAAAGGAGAGAAATGAAGATCTGACTAAGAAAACAAGATGCTGGAGTTTTTTTTTTTATCAAAAGGTAGGAAATATAACAAGAGGGAGCAAATTACTGATGGGTTTCTATTTTGCAGTTAAGAAGAGAGTTAATTAGAAAGGTGGGGGGGGTGAAGTGCTTGCCCAACTCGAGAGAGAAGGCATGACTGTTTTTGAAATACTGAAAACCACTGGTAACCTTGCATGTGTTAATACACTGGCATCACTGAATGGCTTTTAGTGTTTACGAATGCATCCCATGTTGTAGAGCAAATGCTGGCTCTGAGACCTGGGACTTGGCAGGTAAATGAAAGGAAAATACTATGAATGAAAATGAATAGGGTCATATTTTCAACCAGCCACCTCTGGCCCATGTATGAATTTCAATGTAACTGGTTCATGCACTGGGAATGTTGAGGGGCAATTTAACCATGCTTGAAATTCCCACCCCCATCCTAATTCAACAGCACACTTCAGTAAACTGCCTTTTGAAAATCTGCCCATGGTAATTGCCCTTTTCTTAGAATCTTTTTATGTGAGAAGAATCTCTGTGGAGCTCAAAGAGAGTCACATAACATGTGTGGGTAGACATTTCTGAAGTTTATCATATCAGCATAGAATTTTAATCAAGACAAGTAAGTATTTAATTAGGTGATTTTTTTTAATGCCACCAAGCTGCCTTTTAAAAAGTTTAGTAAATACCATAGTAAACTGGCATTGTACCACTCAACTTCTTTAAATTACGAGTTATGATTGAAAAGGCTTCATAGGATCCCAACTGTGTTTAATTATGTTAGGTTTAAATTTTAAATGATCTTTAATGGAAAACTACAGCCAATGATCTTGTCTCTTTTCAGAGAATGCTTAGGCTCTACTCATTGTCATGTAAACACATTAAAACCCTCCTGTCAAGTGGAATTGGAGAGTAAGAAGTTTAGTTATCTTTAAAATGAGGCATGCAATAGTACTCATGAAAAATTCAGCTTGGAAAAGCTGTGAATGAAGCTGTCTTAATCTTAGACTACTCACTTGTTTGGAAGCATTTCACACTTGCTTTTTTTCCTTCGACTTTTTTTCCCCTACTGGGATCAAATTAGACAATTTACAAATTGGCACATGAAAGTATACAAAGAAGATGGAATTGAGTTGTTTTTCTGTCTTTGTAGTGTTAAATGATACATATAGTAATGAAGGGGAACAAGTTATTTCTTTCCCCTCATTTTTTTCCCATCATTGAGTTTATTTTCAGGTTTTTATTTTCTATCTTTCACCCTTAATCACTTTCTTCTTTTCAGGCACTTATAATCCAACTGTAATCTGTTACAATAACATTTGTAAAAAGAAAACATTGCTAAGTGGTTAGTTTATTTTCACTTTAATTAAAATGACAACCTAGCACCATAATCTGTTTAATAGTCTGCATTACAGCAAATGAATGATCAATTCATTTTGGATCTAATTGTATACCATTGGTTTTTCAGAAATTCTTTAGCTAGTTCTTCCTTTCCTTTAAATTTGAGAGTATATCCTCTCCCCATTTGTTCTATTTATTTTTATAAAGCTTTTTATTTTCAAAACACATGAATAGAGAGTTTTCAACATTAACTCTTGCAAAACCTTATGTTCCATTTTTTTCTCCCTCCTTTCCCTCTCCCCGAGATGGCAACTAATCCAATATATGTTAAACATGTACAATTCTTCTATACATATTTCCACAATTATCATGCTGTACACTAAAAATCAGATCAAAAAGAGAAAAAAATGAGAAGGAAAACAAAATGCAAGCAAACAATAACAAAAAATGAAAATACTATGTTGTGATCCACAGAGAGTATCTCCTAAAGCAAAGGTATCTAACACTCTGTGGTTAAGGTTGATTAAAACATAGTTGAGGGATGTTTACAAAAGAAATAAACATAGAATACAATGTGGATAATACATTTTATGGTTGTCACAGTCACTATGTATCCCCAGGAATCCATTTCTCTGGTTTGACTGTCCTAAACTCCATTATAAGCCTTTATATCTTTTCTTTCTAAATTCTCTCAGTTGGTGATTTCATCTGGGCCCATGGCTTCAGTTATCACTTCAAGTAGCAGATTCCTAAACCTGCGTCCTCATCTTCAACCTCTCTTCAGAGTTCATTTTCTGTATTTCTAACCGCTTCCCAAGTGTCTTCACTTAGATGTCCTGCTACTACCTCAAAATCAGTATGTCTGATTTACCATCACCTTTCCCTCACCAAACTCGACTACCAAAATTTTTACTTCATTAACAACTTTTTTTTATTAATGTCACTATCTTTCCAGTTTCCCAAGCACATAGCCATTAATATTTGATTCTTCCCACTTCCTAATCCCTCATATAAACTCTCTTGCCAAGATTTTGTTTCTATCTCCACAATTTTTCTCATATCTGACCCCTTTTCTCTACTCTTACCACAAATTTCCTAATTTGTCTTTATTTCTGTTTGTCTATAATATTTTATTTTATTTTTTTTATTAAAGCTTTTTATTTGTATAACATATATATGGGTAGTTCCCCAACATTGATCTTTACAAAGCTTTCCATTACAAATTTTACCCCCAGTCCCCTCCCCTCCCCTAGATGGCAGGAAGTCCACTACATGTTAATAATGTTGAAATGCTTGAGAAGTTATGCAAGAAAAATCCTATCTACAAGAAAAAAAAAAGAATCAGAGAAAGGCAACACAATGCAAGCAAATGTCAATAGAGATCATGAAAATGTTACGTTGTGGTCCATATTTCATTTCCCTCTCTCTGGGTGTATATGGTTTTCTTCAGTGAACAATTGGAACTGGTTTGAGACAATTCTTTGTTGCAGAGAGCCATGTCCATCAGAATTGATCATCATGTAATACTGTTGTTGCTGTGTATGATGATCTCCTGGTTCTGCTCGTTTCACTCAGCATCAGCTCGTGCAAGTCTCTCCAGGCCTCTCTGAAATCGTCCTGCTGGTCGTTTCTTACAGAGCAATAATATTCCATAACATTCATATACCATAATTTATTCAGCCACTCTCCAATTGATGGGCATCCCTTCAGTTTCCAGTTTCTAGCCACCACAAAAAGGGCCGCCACAAACATTCTTGCACATGTGGGGCCCTTTCCCTCCTCTAAGATCTCTTTGGGATATAGGCCCCGTAGAAACACTCCTGGGTCAAAGGGTATGCACAGTTTGACAACTTTTTGGGCATAGTTCCAAGTTGCTCTCCAGAATGGTTGGATCCGTTCACAGTTCCACCAACAATGTATCAGTGTCCCAGTTTTCCCACATCCCCTCCAACATTCATCGTTATCTTTTCCTGTCATTTTAGCCAATCTGACAGGTGTGTAGTGGTATCTCAGAGTTGTCTTAATTTGCATTTCTCTGATCAATAGTGATTTGGAGCAACTTTTCATATGACTAGAGATGGTTTTAATTTCATCATCTGAAAATTGTCTGTTCATATCCCTTGACCACTTATCTATTGAAGAGTGGCTTGAATTCTTATATATATGAGACAATTCTCTATAAATTTTAGAAATGAGGCCTTTATCAGAACCATTAAATGTAAAGATGATTTCCCAATTTGATGCTTGCCTCCTAATCTTGTCTGCATTTGTTTTGTTTGTACAGAAACTTTTTAACTTAAAAATAATCAAAATTATCCATCTGGTGTTCAATTAGGAGTTCCAGGTCTTCTTTGGACATAAATTTATTCCATCTCCACAGGTCTGAGAGATAAATTATATTACGTTCCTCTAACTTGCTTACAAAGTCCCTCTTTATATCTAGATCATGAACCCATTTAGATCTTATCTTGTTATGTGGTGTAAGGTATGGGTCAAGCCCTAATTTCTTCCACACTAGTTTCCAATTTTCCCAGCAGTTTTTGCCAAATAGTGAGTATTTATCCCAAAAGCTGGGGTCTTTGGGTTTATCGAATACTAGATTGTTAAGGTTATTGCCTAGATTGTCCTGATATCCTATCCTGTGCCACTGATCGACTGCTCTATTTCTTAGCCAGTACCAAACGGTTTTGATGACTGCTGCTTTATAATATAGTTTTAGATCTGGTACAGCAAGGCCACCTTCATCTGCCTTTTTTTTCATTAATTCCCTTGAAATTCTTGACCTTTTGTTCTTCCAAATGAACTTTGCTACTATTTTTTCTAGATCTGTAAAATAATTTCTTGGGAGTTTGATTGGTATGGCACTAAATAAGTAGATTAGTTTGGGTAGTATTGTCATTTTTATTATGTTCGCTCTGCCTACCCATGAGCACTTAATATTTTTCCAATTGATTAGGTCTGATTTTATTTGTGTGGAAAGTGTTTTGTAATTTAGTTCGTAAAGTTTCTGATTTTTCCTTGTCAGATAGATTCCCAAATATTTTATCCTATCATCTGCTATTTGGAATGGAATTTCTTTTTGTATCTCCTGCTGCTGAACTTTGTTGGTAATATATAAGAATGCTGATGATTTATGTGGATTAATTTTGAATCCTGCAACTTTGCCAAAGTTGTGAATTGTTTCTAGTAGTTTTTTAGTTGAGTCCCTAGGGTTCTTTAAGTATACCATCATGTCATCTGCAAAGAGTGATAATTTGGTTTCTTCATTTCCTACTCTGATTCCTTTTATCTCTTTTTCTTCTCTTATTGCTAAAGCTAACATTTCTAATACAATATTAAATAGTAATGGTGACAGTGGGCAGCCTTGTTTCACTCCTGATCTTATGGGGAATGGTTTTAGTTTGTCTCCATTACATATGAAGCTTGCTGATGGTTTTAAATAGATGCTGCTGATCATTTTAAGGAAAAGCCCATTTATTCCTATACTCTCTAGTGTTTTTAATAGGAAAGGGTGTTGGATTTTCTCAAAGGCTTTTTCTGCATCTATTGAGATAATCATATGGTTTTTGTTAATTTGGTTATTAATATAATTAATTATGATGATGGTTTTCCTAATATTGAACCAGCCCTGCATCCCTGATATAAATCCTACTTGGTCATAGTGTACTATCCCGGGGATGACTTTCTGTAATCTCATTGCTAATATCTTATTTAAAATTTCTGCATCAATATTCATTAGGGCAATTGGTCTATAGTTTTCTTTCTCAGTTTTTACCCTACCTGGTTTAGCTATCAGCACCATATCGGTCTCATAGAAAGATTCTGGCAGTATACCTTCTGTCCCTATTTTCTCAAATAGTTTGTGTAGTATTGGAATCAATTGTTCTTTGAATGTTTGGTAGAATTCACATGTAAATCCATCTGCCCCTGGAGATTTTTTCTTAGGGAGTTGGTTAATGGCTTGTTCTATTTCTTTTTCTGATATGGGGCTATTTAAATAATTTATATCCTCTTCTGTTAACCTGGGCAATCTATATTTTTGTAGATATTCCTCCATTGTCAGGGCCTGAGAATGAAAAAACACAGGCCTATGCATGAACTTTAGATTGAGTGATTAACTACACCTTGAGACTGCTGGACCATATCCGTGCCTTCCACTCCCTGTTACTCGACCCCCATGTCCTTACACTCCTCACCCTGCTGCCCAACCCCCGTGTCCTTGCATTCTCCGCTGATTACCTAAACCCCATCTGCAATCGGACCAGCCCGACCACCTCCGCATTCTTGCAACTCCTCATCCCAAATGGCATTGGCCTATTTAACCCCAGCTCTTTGTTTCAATAAATGAGACTATTCCATCTGCCATGTAGTCTCCTTCCTCTCTCTCGCCTATTCTCTCCCTTCAGGTCGGGTCCTCCTCGCCCCCACGAATTACTAAAGTCCTGCTGGCCAGGACAAGTGGCGCCCAACGTGGCTCGAGGAATGGAACCTTGACCCGGTGGACGGGATTGGTCCTTTGTGGACCCCCGCATTTGCATTTGTCGGATTGGTCCCTCGTGGAACCCGAGATCCGTTGGATTGGTTTTTGTGGACCCCACGGATCCGTTGGATTGGTCTTTGACCCCCGGATTGGTCCCCCGACCCGGTGGACCCCTGCGTTCGTGAACCCCTGGAATTGTGTTGTCCGGCCGGACCTCTGCTTTGGTAAGTTGATTCATCCACCGCATTTCGAGAATGGGCCATAAACTCTCTAAGGAACTTCTTTTTATTAAGTATCTTAAATGCTCTTTCAGGGAGAGAGGAATAAGGGTAAAAGGAAAAGATCTGGTTAACTTCTTATTTATAGATGAAGTTTCCCCGTGGTTCATGGTGAATGGGCCAGAAATCCACCCCCAAAAATGGCAGAAAGTAGGGAAAGATCTTAATACTAAATTACAAAAGGAAGGCTCACATTCTGTCCCAGAAACAGTTTTTTCCTACTGGGGCATAATCAGAGACATCTTTGAAGCCGCCAATAAAGATCCACAAAATCAGAGGCTTCTTTCTGTGGCAGAGTGTTGTTTAAAACCCTTGTCTCGAGCCGCTTCTGTAACCTCTTATTTGTCTGATACTGCCACGACCCCAGATAAACCCCCCCTTCCCCGGCCACCATCAGTGGTTATCCAAATGCCCTCTGACACCGGCACCCCTCATTTTCCATCTCTATACCCCCCGCTTCCTGATTTTCACCCTCCTACTGAAGACTCCCAAAATTACCCAGTCCTTTTTAAACCAGTGGCCCAGAAGCCTCGTACAGACCCCCCTCGGTGGTCATTGACATGCCCCGTTGTGCCCAAGGAATCCCTCTACCCCTCCCTTCCCAAGGAGGAGCTCCCTACATCTAACTCCCTCGCCTTCCCAATGTTTACTAGAAAGCCCGATAATGATGCTTTTGATCCTGGGGGCATGGCACAATTAGGGGAAGAGGAGGCCCATTACAATGATCCTGCCTAGCCCCCTCTTAGCACAAGCCCTCTTCACATTCCTCCTCCTTATGCAGTGCAGACCTGCACCCTTACCTACAACCAAGCTATCCGCAGCCATAAAATTAGTGCAGGAACAGCTAGCTGCCGGTCATATTGAGCCCTCTACATCCCCTTGGAATACCCCCATCTTTGTCATACAAAAACATTCGGGGAAATAGAGCCTATTACATGATCTCAGGGCTGTGAACAAGACCATGGTCCCTATGGGAGCACTTCAACCCGGACTCCCCTCACCCATAGCTATCCCCAGAGGGTTTTCTAAAGTTATTATTGATTTGAAGGATTGTTTCTTTTCCATCCCCCTTCACCCAGATGATTGTAAGCGTTTTGCCTTTAGTCTCCCTGATGTTAATTGCGTGGGACCCTCACCCCGCTTTCAATGGAGGGTCCTCCCCCAAGGCATGGCCAATATTGTACCACAGAGCAGGGAATTTAAGACCCTTCTGAACCATGCATTGTTTGTTTTAAATTTCCTTTCCTATGATATTAATGGCAAATCTGCTGCTGACCGCCTCTGGCATTCATCCACAGCCAACACCTATGCTCAGGCTATGTGGAAGGACCCAATGTCCAATAGATGGCTGGGTCCCCAACCTGTCCTCATTTGGGGTAAAGGACATGCCTGTATTTATGATACACAAGCCCAAAACGCCAGATGGCTCCCAGAGCCCCTGATAAAACTTCATATTCCACCCAGGGGATCCCCCTGAGAAGCTTTCTAATTGTGCTTTATTGCAGAAAACGACCTGAGACCATCAACCATTGGCATCCTCCTCGGCCTGACCTTCATTTACCGTCCAACCTCTGGCCACTTTCCATATCAGCTCCTCAACTACACCTGGATGGTAATGAATGGTTGGGGCAATACTATATATAGCACATCTAAAACTACAGCTACGGCCTGGTGGCCCACACTCTTTCCAGACCTTTGTAAACTAGCTGTGGGAGCCCCAGCCAATTGGGACTTGGAAGAATACTGAGACCCAGAGATGAAAGCCCCCTCGTCACCATCCCCTCCTGGGAGGTGGGGCCTTGACCCGTAGGGAGGCTGTGGTGCAGACAGCCAGAGAAGTATGCTGAGGAATGTTGTTTTTATACTAACAAATTCGGCCTTGTAGAAGACAGTTTGAGAAAGGTAAAAGACAGCCTAGAAAAAAGAAAAAGGGAAAAGACAGGAGATAAGAGATGGCTTTGTGAATGGGTTATGGAATTGAGGGATTAAAGAATGGAGAGTATTTTGTGTGTATTTGGGCAGATTGGCAAGAGGGAAAAAGAATGTAGAAGAAAGTGAAGAGGAAGTAGGATAAAGGAAAAAAAAAGGTTAGAAAGGTATTTGGGTATGGGAAGACAGAAGGATTTGTCATTCTAAAAGTTAATTAAGGAAAGTAAAAACTGAATGGGGGAGGGAGAAACGGGAAGATTCTTTCTCAAAGAGTGAAATTTAACTCCCCCCCACACTTTCAGCTGCTTCTTTAGAAATGGAAATAAACTTGGCAATTTGTTTGCTTCAGGTTTAAGGAATATGATAATAAATGTGATCTGTAATTTGGTAAGGTTACTTGCAAAAGTTTAACTGATATTTGTAATTGATTCTTTTATGTGCAAATGTGCTATTCTGTATGAGTTTTAATTGATAGCAGTGCATCATCTTAAAATTGTATTCACTGAAGGGATTTTGAGGAAATTAGTTTTTGCTTTTTGTGTCTCTGACTGTTTCTGTTCTGGACAATATGTAATTTGGAATTTTTATGTATTGGGTATTTTAAAGGCTAACATGGCTGTGACGGTCTGACTTGCTTTATGTCAGTCTGATATATCTGTCTGTCTTGTGAACTCCCCTCTCCTCTCCCGGTTTTTCTGAGAGGAGCGTCTCATAAAATGTCTGTGTAATTAGTGTTTGAGAGATCTGTGTGTGTGTGTGTGTGTTGGATTAAAGAGCTCTTATGGTTGGTGTGTGTGTGTGTGTGTGTGTGTGTGTGTGTGTGTGTGTGT
>JAJPUD010004594.1:115470-128538 GCA_023553655.1 Myrmecobius fasciatus | reverse complement strand
CCGACCCTGCTGTTCTGCCTCTTATAATATAAAACCGGGGGAGATGTTGGGGCCCCGAGAATGTGAAAACACAGGAAAGACAAGCATGAACTTTGGATTGATTGATTAACTACACCCTGAGACTGCCAGACCATATCTGTGCCTTCCAACCCCCCGCGTCCTTGCATTCCACACCCTGCTGCTCAACCCCCGTGTCCTTGCATTCCCCGCCCTGCTGCTCAACCCCCGTGTCCTTGCATTCCCTGCCGGTTACCCAAACCCCGCCTGACACTGTCCCTGGAGCGGGTCGCGCCCGGCGCTTGGCGCCAGAAGCGAGAGCCCCTTGGTGCTCGCACCCCGCCTCACCGGGTCAGTGAAAAAACGATCAGAGTAGTGGTATTGGCCTATTTAACCCCAGCCTTTTGTTTCAATAAACGAGACTATTCCATCTGCCATGTAGTCTCCTTCCTCTCTCTCGCCTATTCTCTCCCTTCAGGTCGGGTCCTCCTCGCCCCCACGAATTACTAAAGTCCTGCTGGCCAGTACAGTTTTAGTTTGTCTCCATTACATATGATGCTTGCTGATGGTTTTAAATAGATGCTACTGATCATTTTAAGGAAAAGCCCATTTATTCCTATACTCTCTAGTGTTTTTAATAGGAAAGGGTGTTGGATTTATCAAAGGCTTTTTCTGCATCTATTGAGATAATCATATGGTTTTTGTTAGTTTGGTTATTAATATAATTAATTATGCTGATAGTTTTCCTAATATTGAACCAGCCCTGCATCCCTGGTATAAATCCTACTTGGTCATAGTGTATTATCCTGGGGATGACTTTCTGTAATTTTTGCTAATATCTTATTTAAAATTTTTGCATTAATATTCATTAGGGAAATTGGTCTATAGTTTTCTTTCTCTGTTTTCACCCTACCTGGTTTAGCTATCAGCACCATATCGGTCTCATAGAAGGATTGTGGCAGTATACCTTCTTTCCCTATTTTCTCAAATAGTTTATGTAGTATTGGAATTAATTGTTCTTTGAATGTTTGGTAGAATTCACATGTAAATCCATCTGGCCCTGGAGATTTTTTCTTAGGGAGTTGGTTAATAGCTTGTTCTATTTCTTTTTCTGATATGGGGCTATTTAAATAATTTATATCCCCTTCTGTTAACCTGGGCAATCTATATTTTTGTAGATATTCCTCCATTTCATTTAGATTATGAAACTTACTGGCATAAAGTTGGGGAAAGTAACTCCTAATTATTGCTCTGATTTCCTCTTCATTGGAGGAAAGTTCTCCCTTATCATTCTTGAGACTAACAATTTGATTTTCTTCTTTCCTTTTTCTTATCAAATTAACTAAAGGCTTATCTATTTTGTTGGTTTTTTCATAGAACCAACTCTTAATTTTATTTATTAACTCAATAGTTTTCTTATTTTCAATTTTATTAATTTCTCCTTTTACTTTTAGAATTTCCAATTTGGTATTTAATTGAGGGTTTTTAATTTGTTCTTTTTCTAGTTTTTTTAATAATAAGCCCAATTCATTGATCTTTTCTTTCTCTATTTTATGCAAGTAAGCATCTAGAGATATAAAATTGCCCCTTATAACCGCTTTAGCCGTATCCCACAAATTTTGGTAAGTTGTCTCCTTATTGTCATTCTCCTGGATGAAATTATTGATTGTGTCTATGATTTGCTCTTTCACCCATTCATTCTTCAGGATTAGATTATTTAATTTCCAATTAACTTTTGGTTTATTTTCTCATGGCCTTATATTGCATGTGATTTTTATTGCATCATGATCTGAAAAGGATGCATTTACTATTTCTGCCTTTCTGCATTTGATTTTGAGGTTTTTATGCCCTAACACATGGTCAATTTTTGTATAGGTTCCATGGACTGCTGAGAAAAAAGTAAACTCCCTACTGTCTCCATTCAACTTTCTCCATAGATCTATCATACCTAACTTTTCTAACAATTGGTTTATCTCCCTAGTTTCTTTCTTGTTTATTTTGTGGTTTGATTTATCTAATTCTGAGAGAGTAAGGTTGAGATCCCCCAGTAGTATCGTTTGGCTGTCTATTTCTTCTTGCATCTCTCTTAATTTCTCCCCTAGGAATTTGTGTGCTATTGCACTTGGTGCATATATATTTAGTATAGATATCGCTACATTATCTATGGTGCCCTTTAATAAAATATAGTTTCCCTTCCTTATCTCTTTTGATTAGATCTATCTTGGCTTTTACTTGATCTGAGATAAGGATTGCTACCCCTGCTTTTTTTTGTTCACCTGAAGCATAATAGGTCCTGCTCCAGCCTTTTACCTTCATCCTATATGTGTCACTATGTTTTAGATGTGTTTCTTGTAGACAACATATTGTGGGATTCTGGTTTTTAATCCAGTCTGCTATTGCTTCCGCTTTATGGGAGAGTTCATCCCATTCACAGATAGAATAACTAATTCTTTATTTCCTGCCATCTTATTTACCCAAGTTATGTTTTCCCCTTTCCTTTCCCCTTTCTCCCTTCCCCCCTCCTCAGTACTTTGCTTTTGATGACCCCCTCCTCCAAACAATACTCCACTCTTTAGATCCCTTCCCCCTGTTTTTACTCCTTTCCCCTGATTCTTCTGTTTTGCCTTCTATTACTTTATCCCTTTCTTTTCCTCCTTTCCCTCCCACTTCCCTCTAGCAACAGACAAGTTTCTATGTGAAATCAAGTGTCTGATATACACTTTTAGAGCCCAACCTGATGAGAGTAAGATTTACACAATGCTCAACTCCCTCCCCTCTTTCAATTATATTAGGTTTTCTTTGCCTCTTCAAGAGATTTTACCTTGTTTTTACCTCCTTTTTTTTAGATCTTATTTTTACCACTTTTCCCCTCTTTTCCCCAGTATGACAACCTTTCCCCCTCTAGTTCTCTTTTTCATATTATCAAAGTAATATCTAGTTAATTATACCCCCAAACTTTAAGCATCCCCCTAGTAGAAATAAAGTTCTCAAGAGTCCTTTCCTTTTTACCTTTTTATCCATCTCTTGAGTTCTGTGTTTGGATGTCGAATTTCTTGTTCACATCTGGTCTTTTCATTAGAAATAGGTGAAATTCACCTATATCATTGAATGACCATCTTCTTCCCTGGAGGATAATGCTCATTCTAGCTGGATAGGATAATCTTGGCTGTAATCCAAGTTCCTTTGCCCTTCGGAATATCTGGTTCCAGGCCCTTTGATCCTTCAATGTGGAGGCTGACAGATCCTGTGTGATTCTAATTATTGATCCTCGGTATTTGAATTGTTTCTTTCTAGCTGCTAGCAGAATCTTTTCCTTGGTGCTATAGTCCTGAAATTTAGCCACGATATTCCTTGGGGTTTTAATTTTGGGGTCTCTTTCAGGACGTGATCGGTGAATTCTTTCAATGGTGATTTTGCCCTTTGATTCTACAATCTCAGGGTAGTTTTCTTTCAGGATTTCCTGGAAGATAGTGTTTAGATTCTTTTTTTCATCATGGCTTTCAGGAAGTCCAATAATCCTTAGATTGTCTCTCCTAGATCTATTTTCCAAGTCAGTTGTTTTTCCTAGGAGATATTTCATATTTTCTTCTAATTTTTCATTTTTTTGTTTTTGCTTGACTGATTCTTGAAGTCTTATTGAGTCATTCACTTGCATTTGTTCAATTCTTATTTTTAAAGTGTTGTTTTCTTCAGTTACCTTTTTAAGCTCCATTTGTAACTGGCCAATTGAATTTTTTTGTTCATTGCACTCTTTTTCCACTTCACTAATTTTATTTTTCAATAGATTGGTGTCTTTTTCATATCTCTTTTGCAGGGCATCATATCCTTCTTGCAAGATATTGTATCCTTCTTGCACTAATTTCAATTTATTTTCCCATTTATCCTCCAGCTCTTTTATTAGGTTCTTTAAGCAATCTTCCAGAAAGGCCTTTTGAAACGGGGACCAGTGATGGTCTTTGCTGATTTCCTCTGGAGTTATGTCTAAAGGAACCTCTGGATCTGGGGTCTTTTCCTCTTTCTCTTTATAAAAGCTGTCTATGGTGAGAACTCTCTTTTGCCTCTTCATTTTTTTTTTAGACAGCGTGAATATCTCTTTAAGGTAGGGGAAAAAAACAGCGGCTGAAAAGGCCGGCTGAAGATTTTGCCCTGAGGCGCTTCGGCGAATTAATTTAAGGTGCTGGGCAGGTGGGGGCTAGGACTAAGTCCGAATTACTCCTTAAACAAGGCAAGTTTGCCAGAACACCTGCCCCCAATCAGGGCAGAGTGTCCTGAGTGCCTCAGATAAACTCCAGGTGTTTTGAATTTGGAGTTTGGAGTTTGGAGTTTTTTGCCAGTCTGAGTTGAACTGAGCTGAGTCCCACCCTCACTTCCGGCCTCCACCAGAGTTCTCTGACACTGGAGTCCTCTGTTTATCCCTCTGTCCGAGCTAGACAAACCTGATGTGAAGTTTTTCAGAGATATCTGCAAGCAGTATCCAAATATTTCCTGATTCGTTGACTTGAAGATCAGTTCAGAGGCTTATTTTATTGTTGATTTGAGAGAAGTTCGGAGGAGAATGCAGAGAGTCACCTTTTCACTCTGCCATCTTGGCTCCGCCACCTCATTCTATAATATTTTATTAACCTTCAGGTTTTCCCCTCTCTAATCCATTATCTATATGTTTATTTGAAAATCCTTCTTAAATCTGTGTTTTCATCCTGTAAATCCTCAACTTAAAAGTTAAGGTTGGTTCTATTGCCTTTCAAATAAATTACAAACTCTTGATGCAATCCTGGTACTCAAATTACTTCCCAAATTACTCTAATTTCTCTGTTCAGCCTTAGTTTCATGCTATTCTTCTTAGTGAATTACATTCTAGACAAACTTATCTATTCTCTGTCCCAAAATCACATCCTATCTTTTTGTTTCTGTGCCAGTCATTGCTCATGCATTTTCTTGTGCATGAGGGGATGGACACCCATCTATTTTCACCGTTAAATACAGTTTTTCTTCAGATTCCCAATAAAATGCCATCTAATCCACGAAGAATTTCCTGTAGTTTGTTTTGTCCTCAAATTTCTTTTGTCATACTATCTGGACCCAACCTTCAGAATTTCCTCATTATCCTAGTTATCTCAATTTTATTATAACCTTGTCCTTTCCCATCTCTGCTTAGATTCTAAGTTTCTGAAAAGCAGGAACCTTGTTTCTTTTGACCTTAGTATCCCTAGCATCTAGCTCAGTCTTCTTAAAAATGCTTAATAAGCCATCCTCAAGAGCAATATGGAACTATATCCAAAGAACTGTCCATACCTTTTGATCCAGCAGTGTCTCTACTGGACCTATATCCCAAAGAGATCATAAAAAAGGGAAAGGGACCCACATGTGCAAAAATGTTTGTAGTAGTCTTTTTTCGTAGTGCCAAGGAACTGGAAACTGAGTGGATGCCCATCAGTTGGAGAATGGCTGAATAAGTTATGGTTTATGAATTTTATAGAATGTTATTGTTCTATAAGAAATGATTAGCAGGATGATATCAGAGAAACCTGGAGAGACTTACATGAACTGATGCTGAGTGAAGTGAGTAGAACCAAGAGAACATTGTACATAGCAACAGCAACATTACATGCTGATCAATTCTGATGGACGTGATTCTTTTCAACAATGAGGTGATTCAGGTCAGTTCCAATGAACTGGTGATGGAAAGAGCCATCTGTACCCAGAGAGAGGACTGTGGCAAATGAGTGTGGATCACAACATAGTATTTTCATTTTTTTGTGGTTGTTTGATCACTTTTTGCTTTCTTTCTCATTTTCCCCCTTTTGATCTGATTTTCTTGTATAGCATGATACTTGTAGAAATATATATAGAAGAATTTCACATTTAACATATATTGGATTGCTTGCCAACTGGAGGAGTGAAGGGAGGGAAAAATGGGAACACAAGGTTTTGCATGGGTGAATGTTGAAAACTACCTATGCATATATTTTGAAAATAAAAAGTTTTAAAAAAGAAAAAGAAAAAAAGAAAAATGCTCAATAAATTTGCTGCATTAAACTGCACTGACTTACAGAATTGTCAGGAAGGAAATAGTTGGTCCAATATTGTCTTCAAACTGTTGAAAGTAAAGGAGGATCTAGTTTCTCACTTTGTGGTTGTTCAGTTATTCTAGTTGCACCCACACTTCTTGACCCTGTTTGGGATTTTTCTTAGCCTAGATACTGGAGTGTTTTGGTCAGTTCCTTCTCCTGCTCATTTTAGAGATGAAACCGAAGCAAAGTAGATTGTGATTTACCCAGAGTCACATACACAGCTAGTAAATACTCCCTTTCTAAAGCTAATTAAGTCAGGCTGATAATCTAATCGCTGAGGGAATCACACTAGTGGACACAAATAAAGAACTGAACTGACAAGACATCTCTCCCCACTCCCCAACCCTTTTTACTCCCAATCAAGACTACCACTAGAACCCTAAGAAGGGATGTAATGGATATATTCTGGAAACCAAGCTGGCAGTTTGAGTGGGGGATTGGGAGAGTAACACCAGAGTATGTAGTATATATCTTTTTATTTAATGTACTAAATGTTTATTGAACTGAATTATTTCAACTTATTTATTTACTAGATCTTTGTCTATGATTCTGTGAACTCAGCAAGCATTTATTAAGTTTCTACCATAGGAAAGGCACTATAAATAAAAGGGCAAAAACAAAACAGTCCCTTCCCTTTAGGAACTTAAATCCTGTTAGGCTGGCGGGAAGGGTACACACATACAAATAAGTATAACACAAAGTAATTTGAAAAAAGAGAGATTTAAAACTTGCCTATGAAACTTACTAGCTTTGTGTATTTGAGCAAGTAATTTAAAATTTGTATCTCAGAAAACTTCCTAAGGATTATCCACTATATCTCAGTTTTACATCATCAAATTTTCTGTTATACCCCTCCCCCTTCCAACATAGTTGTAATCAGTATGTGGGAATCTATTCCAGAAGAGAGAGTTTTCATATTTTGAGTCCCTTTGATGCTGATAAAATGACAAATTCTTTAATATATCCCTATATTTTTCTTCCCTAACAAAATTTAAGTTATCTTGAACAAAGGGATCATATTTTATACTTTTGTATTTCCCATAATACTTTACATATAGCACATGCTTGTGTTAAAAGAAGAAGAAAGTTCTGACTATCACACAGATCTTAGGAAATTAAATTTCAAAGGGTTATGTGGCAAGTTTCCATGAACCAAAAATTTATAGGAGAATTCATTCAAAAATGGACATGGGATTCTCAAAAATGAAATTTTGGACACCAAAGGAAATAATTTACATGAGAAGAGCAAAAAAAATTGTGGCTAGAGAAAGAATTAACTGACCAATTTCAATTTTTAAGAGATAATTAAAGAAGATGAAAACATCAAGGACAAGTAATAGAAGCTGAATAAAATAGTTTGACACTATCCTATATGAATAATATTGGAAGGGTATAAGCTTAAATTAAACTGAGTTTGTTGAGAAAAACTAAGGACAATCAAAATGACTAAAAATAGCTATGTTAGAGGAAAAGAAGTAGCATAGTTTAGTAGATAGAATTCTGATCCCCTAGTCAGTAAGACAACGATTTGGGTGCAGTTTCAAACATATTGACTGTGAAAAACCTGAAGTTAACCTTTAGTGTTGTAGGCAATTTCTAAGATGTGTTCAATTATTTTTCAATTGTGTCTGACTCTATGACTCCATTCAGGGTTTTCTACACTCAGAGTTCAGCATTTCTCTTTTTGGAAATGGATAGCATTTTTTCAACATGAGTCCTTTGGAATTGTCTTGGATTATTGTATTGATCAGAGCAGTTAAGTATTATGCAGTTGATAATAATTACAATATTGTTGTTATTGTGTCCAGTGATTTCCTGGTTTTGTTTACTTTACATTAGTTCACATAGGCCTCGCCATGTTTTTCTGAAACCACCCCCCTCATCTTTTCTTATATCGTATTAAAATAGCACAACAGCTCCATCACAATCATATGCCATATCTTGTTCAGCCATTCTCCTTTATTGAGCATCTCTTTGATTTCCAATTCTCTGCTACTACAAAAAGAGCTGCTATAAATATTTTTATACACATGGGTCCCTTTCCTTTTTCTTTGATATCTTTGGGGTATAGACCTAGCAGAGTCAAAGGATATGCATAGTATTGGGCATAGTTCCAAATTGTTCTCCAGTATGATTGGATATGATAGAGTTCACAACTCTATCACCAGTTTATTAGTGTTTTCCCTCATTATCTCCTATTTTCCCACATCCCCTGTTGCATATGTGTTTTTGATAGGTGTTAGGTGGTACCTTAGAGTTGTTTTAATTTGCATTTCTTTAATCTTAGTAATGTAGAGCATTTTTTCATATGACTATAGATAGCTTTGAATTCTTCTTAAGTAAATTGCCTGATCATGACTTTGACCATTTGTCAAATGTGATCAAATGCCTTTGACCATTTAATAATTGGGAAATGTCTCTTTATCTATCTATCTATCTATCTATCTATCTATCTATCTATCTATCTTTCCATCTATCCAAATTTGACTCAGTTCCCCATATACTTGAAAAATGAGATCTTCATCAGAGAACCTTCTATAAATTTTTTGATATTATTTCATTATCCTTTAGCAAAATATGGTTTCACTGATCATCTCTTTTAATTAGTACCATTTTGCTTTTGCTTTCTCTGAAACCAAAATTGCTACCCCTGTGTTTTGTGTTAAGCAGAAGCATAGTAGAGTCTGCTCTAGCTCCTTATTTTAACTCCATGTGTTTTTCTGCTTCAAGTGAATCTCTTTTTTTTTAAAATTTTTATTTTATTTGCATAACATATGTGTGGGTAATTCTTCAACAATAACCCTTACATAGCTTTCCGTTACAAATTTTTCCCCCCAACTCCCCACCCCTCCCCTAGATGGCAGGATATCCACTACATGTTAATTATGTTAAAATATTGGCAAATCGAATATATGTATACATATTTCCAAACTTATCATTGGTGTGCAAGAAAAATCTTATCTACACAAACGATATATCAGATAAAGGAAACACAATGTAAGCAAACATCAATCAAGGAGTATGAGAATGTTATGTTGTGGTCCACATTTCGCATCCCTCTCTCTGGGTGTATATGGCTTTCTTCAGTGAACAGTTGGAGGTGGTTTGAAACATTTCATTGTTGAAGAGAGCCATGTCCATCAGAATTGATCGTCATATAGTACTATTGTTGCCGTGTATAATGATCTCCTGGTTCTGCTCATTTCACTCAGCATCAGTTCATGTAAGCAAGTGAATTTTTAAATTCAATATATTGCTGGATTCTGGTTTCTATTTCATTCTGCTGTCTACTTCCAGAGTTCATCCCATTCACTTTTACATTTATGTTTAATAACTATATATTTCTCTCCATCCCATTTTCTTCTGCTTATCCTTCTCTCTCTCTCTCTTGAAAGTGCTGCTGCTGCTCAAGTCTCAGCCATTTCCAAAGTCTGTAGCTGGTTTTGCCATTGCATTCTGGCATTCTATCCTGGTGTTAAAGATTTCTCTTGCCAACTTCCTAAGTTGTCTCAGACTGGAAAAAATGATGCAACCTCAACCTTTTGTTGACTTTGCCACTCTAAAATTGTATTTGAGCCTTTATTTTAAGGCTTTTCGGAGGAGAATGTTGGGAGAGGTCAGCTATGTTGCTGCCTCTCTGCCTTCTCATCTCTGCCTCCAAACATATTAAAAAAATAACTTGGATAAAAACTTAGTTGACAACTTTATCAAAATGGTAAATGACACAAAACTGAAGGTAGCTGACATATTGGATAACAGAATCAAGATCCAGAAAGATTCTTACTGGATAAAAATTAGTATGATAAAATATAATAGTAATGCATTTACACTCTCTAAGATTTAAAAAAAAACAACTTACAAAAACTGGATGACTATTTGTAGAGCATATTATAGTGGAAATTCATTTTTGGGTAAGGATTGGATTGAATGAGCATTTAAGTCTTTTCCAGCCTTAAAATTCTGTGATTATGTGTTTTAATGAAGCTTAAAATTCCCCTTTAATAACCTCTACCTCTTCTTACTAATCTTGTCTTCTGTTGCTGAGTAGAATAATTTCAGTATTATAACCTTTAAGTTGAAGATTGTGATGGATAGCCATCCAAATTTCCTCTTCCTTATGGTGAACATCCTCAGTTCCTTAAATGAGCCCTAGCTTAATATGATCTCTGTGTTCTTTTACCTTCCTGGTTGCTCTTTTTTAAAAAATTTATTTTATTTGAAAAAATAGTAGAAAAAAAAGAAAAACCAGAAAAGAGATACAAAACACAATAAAGCAAAACAAAAGAGAATATTGTCATGTACCTAGCAGGACATCAGGGAAGATTCAAAATATATAACAATAAATTACAGATCAAGAAAGTATATATATATTAGTAGAAGAAATTATGTCCATTTTTTTGCTTCCTTGAAAAATTGTTCTTTGATTCTTTGCTGCACATCTTATTTACTTTATTTCTTTCCCCTCTTTCATTCCCCCCCACCTCCAAGAAAGCTACAATTAAGAAAAGATATATTTGTGTATACATATGTACATTTATACATACATACATATACACACTCACATCCACACACACCCCACATATCTTTCCTATCCCTGCTGCCTCTTTAATTAAATTCTTTTGCTGGAGGAAGGTTAAGTAATAGCAAGGCAAGTTATTATATTTGAAAAAACTGTAAGAAAAAAAGAATAACAGAAAAAGAAAAACAAAACACAATAAAGCAAAGCAAAAGAGAACATTGCCATATGTCCAGTGGAACATTGGGGAGGATTCAAAATATATAACAAATTACCAGATCAAGAAAAAAATGTATATGTATATATATAATTAGAAGAAATTATATTCATAAGTGTCTATTTTTTTCTTTAATTCTTTTATTTCCTGATTGTTCTTTAATGAACACTTCACAGTTTATTATTGTCCTTCCTAAAATGTGGCACATACTCTGGATTCGGTCAGACCAAGACAGAGTATAATAGGATACTTTGCCTTTCTTAATGCAATTTATTATCACATTAGGTTTTTTGACTGTTGCATCAGACAATCAAATCCTGTTGAACTCTACTAAGATTGTTCTATCTTTTTCAGATATACTGCTCTTTAGCTAAGACTCTTTTATTTTGTACTTATGGAGCTATTTTTTTAAAAACCAAAGTTTTTGGTTTAAAAGAGAATATTGTCATGTAATTTAATTTAAATTTAATTTTATTTTTTATTTAAATTTAATCTTATTAGATTCAGTCCCAATGGCCTAGCTTGTGGAGGTCTTGAAAAAGTCCTTAAGTATATTTCCTAGCCTTGTACCTTTGAAAAATGTAATAAGCATACCATCTATGCCTTTATTCAAAGCATTGCTGACAATAGTAAACCACAAAGGAGAAAGTACAGATCTCTGGTGTACTTCATTGGAAACCTTTCCAAACTGACATAAAATCATTCATTTCTATCCTTTAATTTAAACTAACTTTTAATTTCACTGTTATTTGCCACAAGTCTTCATTCTGACTACAAGTATAACATGAAATACTTTATCAGATTCTTATTTTGTTAATCTAGGTAAATTGTATTGAAAAAATTCTCCAGTCTAATAACCCTGCTGAAAAAAGAAATGAGGTTTAAAATGACATTTGAATGTGAGGACAGATAGTAAAGATAGTAGAATACCTTTGGAATCTTTTTGTTAGTTTTTGCCTTTGTATATATGACATCTGAAAATCAGCAAATATGAAACATAGGAATTAGAACAAGAAGAAGGCATTTGCTGTCATAAGCCTAGGGAAGTTCTGGTGAGAAGGTGGAATTTTAGCTGAAATTTGAAGGAAGCTAGGGAAACCAAATGAGAAAATGGGGAGAGAGAGAGAGAGAGAGAGAGAGAGAGAGAGAGAGAGAGAGAGAGAACATTTCTAGTGTGGAGTAGGCAGCAGCCTACAAATATCCCCAGATAGGAAGATGTGGTGTCTTATTTCTTGTTTGAGCAACTGTACACGATGATTTATGCACCCTCCTTTCTCTCCAGTAATATAGAGTAGAGGTATCATTTTTCAAGGAACATTTTATTTTAAATGAGGACAACATATTTAATTATATATAAATAAAAATAACATAATTAAATAATTATTATTTAAAGTGTAGAAATTTTTGTCTAATGTGTTTGCTTGACTGTTCTCCAGAGACAATTGTCTTTTCTCCACTCACTCAGAGGTGGAGAGGGAACAGGCTTAAATAGTTAGTTGATAGATTTCAAAGAGCCACAGAGAAGATATTTTTGACATGAAGGTTGTTATACTTTAGATTAGATGACCAGGGGCATCTGGTCGTCACTGACCATAGTCTTCTTATCTGTTTAGGACAGTTTGGATGTCATCCTGCATTTAGGGAATGACTGGTGATGGTCCTATGGCTTTTCCAGAAGTCACTTGCTATTTTGTTGTAATTGAGAAAATCTGTGAAATCTGGAACAGATTTCATAATTTTATATATGAGTCAATTTTCTTTTTTCCCCTTCCCTTTTTTCTCTCTCTGCCTCTTTCTTTCTCTCCTTTCTTCTTTCTGTTCTCTTTCTTTCTCCCTTTCTCCTCTTTCTCTTCTCTTTCCTCTCCTTTCTTTTTCTCTCTCCTTTCTCTCCCCTCTCACTCCTTTACTTATCTTCTCTCTTTATTTCTTTCATTCTTTCTTTCTTTTCCAACTCCTTTCCAGAAGGCTCCCATGACATAGAAGTGTTCAGATAACTTCATTCTATAGCAAAGGCTTCATTGAACCTATGGGAATAGAGAAGACTGTTATTGAGAAGGATGAAAGAAAGGGAGAAAAGGAATAAAGTAAATAAAATGTGCAGCAAAGAATCAAAGAACATCTGTGGAAAAGAACTCATATCCCAATTCTAGTATTTTTATTCATTCCCAAGGTTCTTCAGAATGAATAAACCCACAGTGTCAAAAGGACTAGAGTTTTCTTTTTCTTTCTTTCTTTCTTTCTTTCTTTCTTTCTTTCTTTCTTTCTTT